>PVIH01005335.1:0-125705 GCA_004025045.1 Sigmodon hispidus
CCATTGACAACCTTTACATCAATCAACTGAGCTAGACAGTTGGCAGGGACCACCAGCTCCGAGGGCGCTACAACAGTCAATGGCACACCTGGCTGCACAGGCTCCTTTGAGGCAGACAGCACTTCCACTTCAACATTCTTATGCCCCAAAAGGCTCACTTCACTTGGCTCAGACAGGGCCATTTTGTTGGGAATACAAACTACATCTTTTTGGTACTTCTTTAGCTCAGGTAACAACATCAAACTCTGTGTCTTGTCTTTGTTTGTGTGGAGAGAGAACCTAGAGAGCTGGTCTGACAACCTGTTTTGGAAGGCAGCCCTGGGACTGGGGGTCTTTGAGAGTTCCATGTTCTGCTTTGAAATGTTGGTTCTCTTGGGCTCCAGCTTGGCAACAGTTTTGAGTGGTCTTTTGGCACCAACCCTCTCATGGACCCTCCTCCTGTGCTTGACAATGTAGTCATTTCGAATAGCACCATAGTCACAGTACTCACATCGGTAAGGGAAGATGCCGGTGTGCTTCACCAGGTGCCTCTGAAACTCTCCTTTCGTGTATGAGATGTAGCTGCAGTGAGAACAGATGAACTTGATCTCCTCATGCTGCAGTGTGTGCTTTCTGTACTGCAGCGGGTCCTTTGTGGAAAACCGACATTTATCACAGTAGTATTTGCCTGGCTTGAAGTTCCTAACCTTAAATTTGTTATTTACAGGACTTGAGATGGTTTCCATCTCATTTCTGACATGAACAGCACCAGTGTTATTATTATTCACAAAATGCAGCTGGGCAGGTACCGGGTGAAGACTGCATTTGAAGCAGACATAAGCGTCTTCCTTCTGACTCTGCCCAGGGCCCTTCCTCAAGTCTTGAGGAGGGATCTTGTGAACACTTTTGCACTGTATACAAGTAACAATGGTCATTGTGGCAGCCTCTGCCTCTGAGCCTTGGTACAATAGGGTTTGTGCTTCCTGTCTATCTGGCCGGGTTGGTCTATTACAATTAGGCTGTTTGGGGGACATGGTCAAAGAACTTGGTCCACCATTCACTTGTGTACTATAGAGATGTTCTCCGATATCCTTCATCTTCCTTATCTGCATACCCACATAGCCAACTGAGATCGAAGACGTCATTTGACGAAGTCCTCTGCAGACATCCTTCCCGCACACCCAGTGACTGGTGGAGCAGCAGACACTTCTTGGTACTTAACAATCAATCATGTTTGTGTCCTTTCATAAGACATACGTGAACCACAATCTGACTGCTTTCAACTGTTTCCAGGCAACACTACAGGAAAAGACCATAAATTATGATTAGTAGAGAGGCTCAAAGCTTAGCTAACCTACCATTACTTCCACTGTATTATAATGACTCTGTGGGAACTTTACACAGAATCCCCACAGATACCAAACTACTGTGCTGCAGCAACACAAATACAAACATGTTGTTAAGCTTAAAGTAAAAACATTCTTTAGCCCAGGCACTTAGATCTGCACTCTAGACTAACCAGAGCTACCTAGAGGAAGGACATCATCTTTTGCTCAGCATCACCTTTGACCAGGGAATGTTTCGTTTAATTGACAGTGAGTACATTCTAGCAACTTCACAGGTAGCTTCATATGATCCTCACAAAACATAAAGACACCGCCAACTCAGTTTTGATATGTGGTAGAACCAGGGCTTATGGTCAGTTGTTCACATAAGCATCTACATTATGTCAACTTGTATTTACATACATACTGTACTTGCACAAGTGGTGAAGCCAGCAACACTGACTAAAACAGAGTAAATTTTTTTTTTTTTAAATCATCTTCAGGTGTCTCCATCAAGTGCTAGACACTGTAAGCTAGAGGGCAGTGACCAAGAGAAGGTTCAATGGGTAAATACACTTGGTGCCAACACTGATGGCCTGGGTTCCACTCCTATAACCTACATGGTAGGATAGAGAGAATCTATTCCTGAAAATTGTTCCCTGATTGCCACACATGTTCTGTGGCACATATACACACTCAATAGATTTAAAATTGCTTAAAAATACATGTATTACTGTCTTCCACTTATAAAGTCCACGTTTGGGTATATGGTTCATACATTTAGTTGTCAAATGACAGTTAAACAAAACAAAACAAACTGGTAGAGAAAATCAAAAAGCAAGGTGAAGAGGACAGGGAGAGTTTGTTCATGTGAGGAGGAAGCAGGGCTGGGTGGAAGGAAGGCATCCAGGAAATGTCTGAAGTAGGGAAGCCACATCCGTATAAGGACCTGTGGTAGCCAGGGGCTGAATTCTAAGGGAGCCCAGAAGAAAAGGATATGTCAAGCAGAAAGAAGGCCAAGATCTGTAGGAAGTAGGCCTGGAGCCCTTCAAGAGACTCAGCAGGGGATTGAGGTGGGGGCTATGGGTGATCAGCATGGGACACAGTCTCACAGGATTGCAGCTCCTCCTGTTTGTGCGACTGAGGGCTGGGTGAGGGACTAGATCAATGAAATGACATGCTCGGATTCCTGTTCCGAGAGCATGCAGCTGATCTGGGAAGACTAGAGCCTGCAAAGAACTAAATGTTGCTGTGATGCCTTGGATTAGAACAGGAGAGTAAACACATATCTTCTAGAACAAGTAAGACCTTCCATGCTCATGCACGTGTTGAGAATATGTATCATATAGACACTTTACTCAGAAGATACAGTCTAGGAGCCCAACAATACTTCTTGCATGGAATCTGGTCTTTTATGATCTTAAACAAACAAACAAACAAAAAACCCACATCATTTGAGCAAATTTCCCCGTTTTATCTGACAGTGAGGACCATGAACATTTCATGCACCCTCTCCCTCAGGGCTGCAAGGATGACTGTCTCCACAGGGCAGCAAGCACACAGACATTGCTGGGTGATAGGCAGGAAAGTGAGCGAAAACTAGCAGCTCCTTCTGGCAAAGTGTGGTTAAGCCAAGAGCTACACAGAGCAGTCTGAAAGCCCAGATCAGGGCAATTCCAGATCTCTCTGCTGTGCATTCAGTTCTGGCATAAAACCCTTTAAACACAGCTTTGAAAAACAATGGAGACTCTACAGTTAATGGCGAGCTGTGATTTCTTCTGTACTATTCTCTTTCCTGTCCAGTTCTGGTGAATGATGGTTACCTTCTCCCAAAGCAACTACCAGTAAGCAGCCAACTCCTGATATCAGGCTTGGCATCAAACAGACAGAAACCGTGGGGGTTACAAGTGCTGTCTGACACCTTCAAGTTCAAGTTCCTAAGCCTAGCCTGTGTATCTGTTTGCTCATCTATAGGGCACAAGTCTAAACGAGGTTCCTAAGCCTAAGGCTGTTGGTCTCTGAAATCAGACTTTATAGTTTAAGAACTCAAGCATCTTCAACATGTTCTCCCCAGCAACTTCATGCTAATGCCATTCACTGCAGGCTGGGCCTGGAAAACCACAGAGCCATAGAATGCAGAGGCTGAAGTCAGGATTCAGAACTCATGTCCGGTGGTCCTGAAGCTGGAGGAGCCTACAAGCCATATATTCCTGAGATTTATTCCCTCTTGGGAGATGAGGCTGTTAAAGAAGCATCAGCTAAGACACTGGGTAACTCTTGACAAAAGCTGCAGCTGAGATGGCTAGCTTCCAGATCTGTTCAAGTCCCTAGAACACCGCTACCTTGCACACAGCGGCTCCCCTAAGCTCCCAAATCCTTCCTTCTAGAGGTGGAATTCTATTCACATTATCAATAATTTACCCTGAAATAAAAACGAAGAAGCTTCCCTGTAACTCATCTCTACTGTCTTGCAGGTAAAGAAAGGACTTACTCTTGATGGGCCAGGTAGTAACCTGCAAAGCCCTTCACTTGCCAGGCAGTTCTTGGCTCTCAGTTTTGTTCCAAAGATTTGTACCCAGTCATTATGGCCATATCCACTCTCATCTACAAGGCTCATAAGCTTCTGACATGGGTGGCAGTGGTCCTGATGGGGGCAATAATTTAAGCCCTTGCCCCTCCTTACTCATAGATGGTTTCAGTGTAGCACCTTGTTACATGAACATTAACTATAAGTAGTTATCAAAGTATCCCACCTGTAAAGCTTCTTTCAGGGGACAGCAATGAAGGTAACATTTATACACGTTGTTCTTCACATCTTTATAGCCTCAAAGACTTATGAAGAAAAATGTTTTTTTTCATGTTCTCACTAAGTCCTTTTGAAACTTTAAATAAATTCAGCCAGCAGGTGCATGACCATTAGTAAGAAGCAGAAAGGCTCCTGAAGAAATGTCCCTAAACAATCAGGTCAGCACCAAGAGGCTGAGGAGCAACAGGATCCTGTGAGGTCCTGTGGTTCCATCTCTGCAAAACCATCTAAACAGTTATATATGCTCCCCAACTTCCAAAGGGTTTACAACTTACCACAAATTAAAAATATCCTAAGTGAAACATGAATTTAATACACCTGGCTTACAACACAACATAGCATATAGCCGAATAGTTTATAGTCATAATAAGTCATTCCATTTTTGAATATAATTCATAACACAGTCTTGACTTACATTTATGACAGCATGGCTGACCATGAGCTCCAGGTCACTGCTGCCACCGACATCACAACAGTGCTGTACTGTATATGGCCAGTATGATAGTTTAAAAAAAACAAACAAACCCAGAAGTATGAATGCACACTGCATCTACACTGTCAAAGTCACAGAGTTCTAGGTAGAACTGCCATAAGTTGGGGACAACTTGTATTTAAAATTAAGAACTTTGGAAAACAAGTGTGAATGTGAGATACAAGACTGATCAGCACATACCCTTGTACAGAGAAGGCAGACATCTGGGCTGTGAACCATTTCGGTGGCTTCTACATTTTTAAACAGGCCTTCCTATAATACCACTGCCCATCCCCCTCCCCCACCCCATGGTGGAGAAGAGAGAGGTTTCCTTTAAAAGTTCTGGCTGACCTTTGTCGCTTGTGTGTCGAAGTTCAGGGCAGAATACAGCTCCAATCTTAATGTCTCAAGGCAAGGGTAAGCAGGGGCAACTGCATGAGAGGAAGGAGGCTGCAATGGACATAACACTTCTCAGGTAGAGCTAACACCTCCTTCCTTGCACACAAAGTCCTTCATTTGATTCCCATCCAACTACCTGTAAAGCTGAATCCTTTTGGCAAGTTACTATCAATGAACTGAAGGCCAAGGATGACATAAGACACTGCAAACAGAAAGCTGTACACGGACCCACTTAATGCTGAATGCACCCAAGGTATCGGTGACAGAGTTCACCGATCTCCAAAGGCACAGTTCCTGGGGCAAGATACCATTTTTTTTTTTTCCCCTCAGATAAATCAGAAGAACTTAGTACTATTAACTTAATGGTGCAGTAGGAGATCCATTTAACATTCTCTATTTCCCATAATAATTGACTTAGCAACATATAAGAAGCTTTCAACTAACAGAATTATCTGTAGCAAAAGCCAAAGGTGACTGTTCTATACTACAGCATAGGAATAGTTCTGTGTAGCACAGACTCAGTCTCAGCACTGAGGTAGGGGTGGGAATTTTATATGCATATACTATGGGTAAGGGTTTTGTTCTTGATTTCTGCATTTTTAAAATAATTCTTTTGAGCTCACCTGTACTGATTTCTCACACAATTATTACAGGAACACAAGTAGAAAAAAAAATAGAACTTGAAGATTCAGTTCAGTGACACTAAAAGCTAGTCAAAGACATAAAGTTTGTGCTCATTACTAGGAAGAAAGCATATGGCATCCCAATGCTTATTAGTGTTCAACAGATGAGAAAGGGCCAAGTGTGTAAGACCAGGTCCCGCATTATCATTATAGAACAATCTGGGTTTTAACTGCAGTGTGTGAACTGGGCATGATGCTCCCAGGCCTACATCACAGGGCTGGCAGTAAGGATAACTACCATAATGCCGGTGAGAAGTGTGATGAGAACAATTGACTCACCAGGTCTCATTCAATGTTATTCTATGTTTTTAATGAATAAATTATGCCAAGCATTGGTTTCTCAGCTGCCTCCTAATAGCTCTTTCCTGAACAAAGGTGAGTCTCACTTTACATTTTTAGCTCTGGTTGCAGTCCAGACTGACCCAGGTAGAAACTACTTGCCAGCTTCAGTGGTATCAGGGCAGTGAGAACCATGGGATAAAAGACACTGCTGGGTGCATACCACCCTTGGCTTTAGTGTCAGCTACTCAACCAGGTGACATTTCCCCACCCTCTTGAGTGTCAGCTACTCAACCAGGTGACATTTCCCCACCCTCTTGACACAGGCCTGTAGCAAATGATCTTCTAGATGTCAATGAGGAAAGAATGTGGCTGGATACTGTGTCACACCCACTGCTGCACAGGATAGATGACTGGCTGCTGTATACGTTTTGACTGACAAGCACACTCAAGCAGCATTTTGTAGGCATTCTGATCTAGAACTACTCCATTTACTGCCCACATCCATCACCAGGGCAAGGATTTTGCTCTGAACTCAGGAAGAACAAAGATGGATGTTTAACTCTTAAACCTGTATTGGCTGGATCCTTTGACAAGTGATTTTTCTCTCTTCAATGCCAAGCAAGGGACAGTGTACATAAGGAACAAGCTGTATCTATGCATTCTTTCTGTTTATGGCATGTCTTACCTGCCCCTTTCAGTGACCCATTTCACACCATTTAACCCTGTAATGCCCAGTGGTTTGTTGATGTAAGACTGGACAGGGAAGATGTCAGTATTAGACTTATAAGCAGCATATCATCTTCCAGACCTTTAAATAAAACACCACTTGGGTGAGTACTTCAATGACCACAAATCAGAACTGAGCAGATGGGAAAGATTGCCTAAACAGATATTGCAAGTCACATAGTGGACTCTTCATGCTGGACCCACTTTGTACTCAGAAATGATTAAGACTGACTGCCACCTTGATGCCAAGAAGTATGTCCAAATGCCACTGACAAACACATCACCCACAGGGATCCTGCTGTCTTCTGAAAACAGGTGTAATTCTGGGGCAATAGAACAGAGCCAGAAGGCTGTGACAGTCTGTCTGCTTTTGCTGTGACTGCATTTGACAGTGCAGAGTACAGGACCTTGGGAAACCAAGGACAAGGGTCAAGGCAGGTAGGTCTTTGGTTCATTAGCTAGCTAGCTGTGTGATTTTAGACTTTTCACCTAGCTTTGCAGTTTCTGCAATTGTAAAATGGGATAATTTACCATGTGGCTGGTGTGAGGATGAATGAACACAAGCTGATATAAAGATGAATGAACAAAACCTAAATGCAAGCGACAATAATAAAGACCCCGTCAGAAAATGTCAACATTTTGCTAAGACTCCTTTGCTTACGTGTAAGAGCCCAGGAAAGGGGAAACTGTAAAACGAGCAAAGGAAGCAGCTAAGAGAAAGGTTCACACAGAGGACGTGCCAGGAGGATACGAGTTCCCAGGTGTTGTTCCTGAGGGCTGAAGGAGAATCTGGCTCTGCAGAGAACATCAGTGACCTCTACTCCAGAGAACAAAGGAGGGATTTTATGGGCAACTTTTGAGGACAGTTTGGGAAGAGTAAGAACAGGGCTGGAATCCTTTGAGTTTAAGGCTTGTAGTTTAAATGTGAAAAAAAAAAGTTAATGTGCAAATATGCTTATTAACATCATATCTCTCTCTCACACACACATATGTACACACATACACACACACAAAACAAAGAGTATCACAAACAGTAGGTACAAATTTCAGATTTTAAAATTCAAATATTCACTAAAAATATTTAGTCTGAACACATTTTTATATTTCTTTCCTTTCCTTTTTTGCCTTTAAGAAAAAAAAAAATCTCTGACTCAGTCTTGATGTTGGGAGGAGAAAACTGGATTTGCTAGGAGTGGAGGCTGAACTAAGCAATATTGGGACAGTGGGACCTTAGGACTGACTGCCCAGTGTGGGGATGGGGAGTTGTGGAGAAGAGAGAATGACCTGATGTGGTGGGAGGGGGAAGGGACCTTGAATAAGGATATACAAGGACAGAAAGTGTGACTTCTTTGTTCATAATAATAATAAAAAAAAAGAAAGAAAAAAACCCCAAATTTGTAGACTATCGATAGTTTAATAAAAGGGAAGAAATTTTTTCCTTATCCACCGGAGAATCACTGGCCTTGCGCACATTAAGGCAAATATGGTCTGGATAAGGTCACAATGTTTAAGGAAAGTTACTCAAGACGCTTTGAAAATGCTACTGCCTGGGTTCCATTCCTCAAGGACAGGGTTTTAATTGAGGTGGTAGCAGGGGCACAGCAGAATCCAGACACAAGTCTACAAGACTTTGAAAACGGTTCTAATAAGCAACTCCGGTCGGGGATGACCTGAATTACAGGTGTAGGATAGTGGGGAGGACAAGAAAAACTCTGTAGACCTCACACAGGAGTGGGGCTAGACCACTGCATTTAGAGTAGTGAGGTACCTAACACAACCTTTGTCCCTGCCCAGCAGCACAACCTTGAAAACACCAAGGTGTCTGTGAGGTGTGTAGATCTCAGTATTCTAAATGCTCCCCCTGTCCCACCAGTGTTTAGGCATGGCCAAGTACAAACAGCATAGATGAAGACTGTGATAGCCCCACTCCTATATGGGCCACTGTCCCTAAGAAGTCTGACTGAAGCAAGAAGTAAATGGGCAAATTCAATGTGGTTGTTATCAGGAAGTTGACCGAGGTGCTCTCTATGGCTGGCCCTTGTCAGAAAGTGTGCCTGTAGGAGCAGTCTCTATGTTACTGGACACACTGAAGCCAAACTTCAATTACCTGCTCCTTTCAAATCGATAGCGCTGGAGATGCTATGTAGCTTTTTTAGGTCACACTGACGTGAGAAGTGGTAGCAGTCAGCATCCAGTCTTGTGAGCTGAGGTCAAAGCCAGGATTCCTGACCTCTTGGGCACTGTTCTTCCAGGACCAGAATTCAAGGGTGTAGCAAGTCTCTCATTGGCTCTTCCTTCTCTTTCAGGCCTTCTCAGACACTGAGGACCACAGGTCTCAGGACTTCAGGCCATGGTTTGAACATCTACATTTAGAAACCAGGGCTGCACCAATGGGCCTGCAACAGAGTCAGACACTTGGGTATAAGTCTGGGATCTGCGAGCTGTGGATTTTTGGATATATTTATTGTAGAAAAGACAAAATACACCTTCAAAGTGCTTTTCAAGGGCATCTTAAGCAGTCTAAGCTTAAAAAGAGTTCAGGCGGATAGTGGTGGTAAATGCCTTTAATCCTAGCACTCAGGAGTGTGAGGCAGGCAAATCTCTGTGAGTTCAAAGACCAGCCTGGTCTACAGAGCCAGTTCCAGAAAAGTCTCCAAAGTTACACTGAAAAAACCATTTTTTCAAAAACAAACAGAAAGAAAGGAAGGAAGGAAGTTAGGAAGGAAGGAAAGAGAAGAAGGGAAAGGGTTCCCCAGAACCCTGTGACCTAAATGAGATGGATGGTTTCCTGGGGTAGGGCATGTGGCTGGTTCATAATTCTTCCCAGGTTATCCTGTGTCTCCCACTCTTACCCCTGAAAGGATGGTCTGGATTAGATGGTCTTTAGCCACTTTTTTTTGCAGGGTTTGTACAACAGTATGAAGTAGAGATCAAAGGCAGTTTAGGAACAATCAAGGCAGGGAAAATCCTCACTGGAAAAGACCTTGCTTACCACAGCAACAGCAGACTTGGACTTGAAAAGCCCACCGTTGACTGGCTCAGAGGATAAGGGAATGAGCAAAGAAAATGGCAGCCTTCAAAGTGACAATTATTAACCTGTTCTTTGTTCCACCTCTTGCACACTGTCCCAGACCCTCTTAGGTAAAGGCAGATAGACAAGAAAGAAAATATATATTTCTTTAAGTGGGCTTCACTTAAAGTGAACAGAAAGGAAACGAATAAGCAAGATAAAGCTCTCCTTGACTCTTAAATAGCCACCACTACAACAAGGCTGGATACATCAAATGTGTTAGCCTTATTAGGGTTAACACATTAGATCGAATATAAAAAAAAAAATTAACAAATGCACATATTGGATATTGCCTACAATGTAAAAGCTGAATACAACACTTCAAGCATACAAATACTTATAGGACTTCAAGAATCCTTGGCAAGGGCATGCTCTCCTGTACAGTTGTGGATTGGGCTTAACTGTGTATGTGTAATTTAGAAGGACAGAGACACCTTCCCACACTAGCTGGCTTTACTTCTGTAGCCAAGTATTCCAAGTTATTGGCATCCAGGGGTTTTTCTTATAAGGGTGATTTCAGTTCTAAACCTAAAGTAATGTTTTAAGGCCTCAAACACAAGGTTAAGTTTGGGTTGCTAATCTATTTTTCAATAGGACAATGTATTTGATGTTTCACTTTTTAGGATAAATATCGTTGGTATCTTTTTTCTTTTTAATAGTAGAAGTAGTTTAAAGGGATATGTCAAATACCCAACAATCATAAGGGGAGTTCGATATTTTCTTCTACCTTTTCGTTTTCCCTTTTCAGGTCATAAACTTTGCACTGGTTCTTTCCCCTCTAGCCTTAATCTGCACCCACCCCCTCAACCCTAAGCAACAAAATCAAACTGAAAAGCTGCGATGGAACTGTCCCACAAAAGGTGACATTAGCCTCATCCCACCCACGATTAGGTCCTCTGTGGACAGGCCTATCTCGACACCCGATCCAAAGACAATGCCAGCGTGGTCCTCAAGTTTATTGTTGGCGCGCTCGCAGGGATGCACGCTCTCCGGGCGAGGCCAGGACGCCGTACAGCGCTGAGCAAGACGTGGGTGCAAGAGCCCGCACCGTCGCGTCCCCTGAGGGCTGGTCAGTCGCAGATGGGGTGTCTTCCAAACGCTGAAAGCTAAAGCCGCATCAAACCAGCCTCTGAGGCCGAGAGGCTTTAAAAATGGCCTCCTGACGACACTTCCTGCTCGAGGCTGAGGCATCATTTAAAAAGCCGGCTCAGCCACCCGGCGCGCAGAGACGCGGAGCTGAGCCGCCTTTGCACAAAGGCCACAGGATGGGCCGTGGGTCTCAGACCTGATCCGCCTAGCACAACCGGAGGCGCCTTGGCTCGGAGGCGTGCTCGCCAGATCGTGGAGCCACACCCGAGCGCACCCGCCCAGGTCCTCACTGTCCCGCACCACCACTCACTCACCCGGACGCTGCGGCACCGCACGGTCCCAGATCCCCGCGGTCGGACAGGAATCTACAGCACCAGCTACAGCCCACAGACCGCCGCCGCCGCGCCCGCTGTAGGTCCCTACCCGGGGGGGCGGAGCCGGGCCGGCGACGCGCGTGCGCACTGCGGCGCGACTGCAGCGGAGAGGCGGGCTCCTGAGGTTGCCCCTTCTCTGCCCATGAGCTGTGGGGCTGTGGGCTGTGAGCTTGGGGTTTGAACCAAGGCGTTCGCACTCAAAGAGTGCAGTGTGTACATCACTCAGCCCTGCACGCTCCTCAGTCTCCTGTGCAAAGAACTGAGTCCGCTTCTCTTTGGGTCTAGCAGAGCATCCATGGGCACCTGTCCTGCTGAGGGTGGATTTCGTGTTTGCTTGCCCTCAAGGAGCTTTTGAAGTTCTGCAGCAAGGAAGTCAAGTATCAACAAGGAGGCTCAAGTCTTCAGTCATCACTGCTTCCTAGAGCTTCCTAGTGAAGATGTGCCTGCAACCCTGGGTTTGGATACAACTAGCTGCTGGGCCTTGGATATGGAAGCTGAGACTCAGTCATTTCTAAAGCTGAGAAGATTATACTTGAAGTCTAAGGCCTCATCCAGTGCACGTTGTGACAGTTCGAGCAGGGACATGATTGATGGGGATGGGAAATGGTCAGCAGATGATATGAGCTCATTTAATATGGGAGTTTGTATTTACCTCCTGCGTTCCAATAATGCATGCAGGCAAACGGCCCTTTGATAGTAGGTGCAAACCTATATTCTGCTGGATAAAAATCAGTCCCAAATAGTCCGACTCTCAGAGGTCTCACAATCAGTGACTGATGCTGCTCCCCACAAAATAAAACTGCCCCCCAGCAAGACAGATGGTACAGATCCACCATGGACAACAGGCAGAAGTTTTCTTCAAAGCTCTAGAAAGAAAAGAAGCCAACATTCCTGTTCCTTTCTCTGGGTGGCAAGTCAGCTCCTAGACATTGGTAATAAACTGGGAGAAGATGTAGGGCTTTGACAAATTCCAACCTGGATGGGAAGAGCAGGCAGTCACAATGCAGCGCAACCCCCTCCCACCCCCCACAAAAAAGTAGATGCTGGACATAGAAAGTCTGCCTAGAGAGCAAGTCTGTGACGCCTCTGACCATACCCTTATAAGGGGGCTACTCCTGTTCTCTCCCTCCCGTTAAGCTAAAGGACTTACTCTCAGGAGAAAAACAAATGGGTTCATAGTTCAAAGTCTCCCTCAAGAGTAGGCTAACTATGAGTAGAACACTGAGAACATGTTCTGGTCATGCCTGAGAACCTCTAGAGACACAACAAGTCATACTGAGGAAAATTGCTTATGTATTGGAGAACCAGAAGTCCAAGAGTTAGTGTTGTGTCTCCTTGTCATTCTCACCCATACATCACAGTCCCACCTTCTCTGGTCACATATAATTGATAGAAGGTTGCCTTTGGGTTGTCTGGAAGCTTCTCTAGAGCTAGAGTTACTATAGGCCTGTTCCCAGTAACAGAGAACCTTGGTTTCTCATGTAAAATTCAGTCAACATTAGGATGTCCCCCACAGGCAGCTGTCAGTGTTTGACTAGACAGAGTCTTGCCCAGTGGTTCTCAACCTTTGGGTTTTGATCTCCTCTTTGGGGTGGAACATCAGATATCCTGCATGTCAGATATTTACATTATGAGTCATAGCAGTAACAAAATTATAGTTGTGAAGAAGCAACAAAATAATTTTATAGTTTTGTGGTCACCACAACATGAGGAACTGTATTAAAAGGTCACACAGCATTAGGAAGGTTGAGCATCACTGGTCTCAAAAGTCACAGTCCCTGGCAGTAAACTCTCAAAATTCTCAGAAGCCTCGGTGTAGTGAGCAAAGTGGTTTGTAGAAGGTTTGGAGACAGGATATTTTCAACCTGGAAAAAGAGCCAAGCAGAAGGTTTCACAAAATCATGAAGGTTGAAGTATATGTTCTTCCAGGGTCTTTTGATGGGGAACAAGGGATGAGTTAATCAGAAAGTCTAAGCTTCACAATGCCATTACTGCCATTCATGCCTTCATCCCCATTCTCCACAATAATCAGCCCAAGATCTTTTTTGTTCAAAATCCCTTCTGATGTAGATTGAATTATGTTCTACAGAAAGTTGTCAAAGCCCTCTGTCATGGTTCCTGTGAATGGGGCCTTATTGGGAAAGTCATTTTTATGCACAAAATCATATGAGGTCATTAGGGTGGGCCCTTGCCCAGGACGGTAGGTGTTCTTAGAAGAAGAGAACAAAAGAAACTGAAGTGCCAGTATATAGATACACAGAAGACAGCATGGAAAACAGGCAGACTGGTTTACGGTTGAACAGTAAGTCAAAACCAGCAGGGGCACTCAGATACCGAAAGGACCAAGGAAGGACTCGCTTCTCTTGAAAGCTTAACCCCATCAGACTTGTTTGTTTTGTTTGTCTCTATGTAGCCCTAGCTAGCCTGAAATCCAATGGAGACCAGGCTGGCCTCCAATTTAGGGGTGTCCCATGTGCCACTGCCTCCTGAGTGCTGGGATTAGAGGTGAATGCAGCCACACCCTCCTACTTCTAACCCTCCAAAATGCTGAAAAGGTTTCTGCCACACAATCTTCAGAAACGACCAACTTCCTTGTTGTAACTGCCCCAGTTGTAGGAGAGATGTGAATGAACCAATCTTTAGATGATGGGAGCTGAGAATCTCAGCCAGAGGAGGTTGGTTTTCCCTCAGGGGACATTCCCTTTGAACAGGGTTGTGGCTGCACAAACCTGTACAGTAGTGCTCTGTGCCAAGGGGAAATGAAACTGAGCAGTCAGATTAGGAAAATTTGCAAAGCAGGAGGAGGGATGACTAGGACAGTGGAAGGCTCCCTGGAAAGGTATTTCTGGTGGTGAGCATATGGAAGAGCCACCAGCAGTGAAAGGGTTCTGAGGAGGGCAGGAGTTGCGGATGTGAATGTATGGGGATCGATTTACAAGTGTCGATTTACATCTTGAAAACTGCGCCTTCAGGAGTCTTTTTTGAGTACTGCCACGAACATGTGGACCAAAAAAGGGAATCCATGAGCCTTTGCGTTCTGTCAGCCTCGCCCTGGCTCTTACTCTTTACTACAAACCACACCGGCCGGTGTTATTTTCTCTAGAAGCCTCTAACACTCCCGAATACTATATGACTCCATAGTGTCCCTTGGAAAAAGAGCCGGTTTCTTGCACACAGGACCAGAGTGTTCAAGATAGAGTTCTCATGACACTACAAATCTCAGGTGCTTTAAGACAGCATAAACTAAAGACCCATAGAGGCAGCCTGCCCCAATTTTCCCAAATATTTCACTACATTTGAAGTAGCTTTTCTGGTCTTCGTTTGCCCATCTGTGAAAGAGATATAAGCCCTTGCACCCAGGGTCATCAAGTTAGCACACTACAGACCTAGTGCTTAATGATGCAGCTTTTCTCAAGACCAAGTCACGGGCATTAGAAGCTGTAGAATACGTTCCCAGCTGTGTGACCCTGGGCAAATTACCTCGGGTCTCTGAGATGCTGTTCCTAGGAGCAACCTTCTCTTAGGGATGTCCAGGCGCCGGGTGTGTCAACCACTTTCCTGCCGCCCTCTCTCCCTGAGCCATGGAGATCCAGTCTCTCTCGGGTGCGCCCAAAGGCTTAACTCCTGCTGTTGGAGCTGCTAGATAGGGCTGCTGGAGCTGCTGGAGCGTGCGGCGCCTGGATCACACTGGGCATGCGCGGCCGGTAGACTGGCGTTGTTGCGCGCTGCAGTACCTCTGGCGGCCTGGAGCGTCGCTGCGGGGCCGGCGCTCCTCGCTCGGAGCTGTAGAGTTGTGTACACTTCACACCAAGAGACCCCGCTGCCACCTGCCGCGCAGAACCGAGGCCCTGATCCTCTGTCTCTTCTCCCTTGGCAAAGCTGGGGATGAGCCAAATGGCTTTAGTCTTTTGGCTTGTTCGTTCGTTTGTTTGTGTTTTGTTCCTTCCCAAAGCTTTGGGAACTGAGTATGCTTTGCTTGGCAATAACACAGAACTCCCTTTGGAGTGGCTCGCGTGGTGTTATCCAGACCCAGATTGACAATTCTCAATCCTGGTTTCCGTTAGACACTCAAATAGACCTGAGCCGTGGCCTCTGGTCTGTCAGCTC
Source organism: Sigmodon hispidus (assembly GCA_004025045.1). Taxonomy (NCBI): domain Eukaryota; kingdom Metazoa; phylum Chordata; class Mammalia; order Rodentia; family Cricetidae; genus Sigmodon; species Sigmodon hispidus. The sequence continues at coordinate 15,313 of PVIH01005335.1, forward strand.
CTTGGAGACTAGGACTGCCTTTATTCCCTGAAGCCCCAGGACCTAGCACAGTGCCTGACATCCAGCTTGCCAGGCTTCCAGGGCAGGAATGCTAGAGTCATCAGCATTACTTATTTGTGAAACTTGGTTGGTGACAGGGGCTGTCCACGTGTTGATGATGGAAGTGTAGGTCCAGAGGACAAAGAGAATTCATGCAGGGGTGGTGGTGGTCATGGTGTTTATAGAAACTGAGTGTAATCTGCTCCTGCCATGGGCATTAGTACTTTACAGCGTACTTACTTGTGGCTAGGGCTGTGGAGATGCAGGAACTTGGGGAGGCCTGGGACTTGGCTGCAAGAGCTAGGCTCATCCCAGGCTTCCTTTTACTGGGCATCTGTACTACAATCCGAATTGTCCTTCTACAAAGCTAATGGGCTAGGTCAGTCTTTTGCCTACAAGTCTTTCAAGGTCCCTGCAGTTTTAGGAATGGTCTCAGGCATGTGTGAGCCTCCCAAATCAGTTCTTCTTCTTATTATTATTATTTAAAATTTATTTTACATACCAACCACAGATTCCCCTTTCATCCCTTACCCTTCTCCTGCTACCCCCCCACCCTTTCCCCACTCCCTCCTCTGAAAAGATAAGACCTCCCATGGGGAGTCAGCAAAGCCTGCTATATTTAGTTGAGGCGAGTCCAGCCCCCTTCCCACCTCATCAAGGCTGTGCAAGGTGTCCCACCATAGGAAATGGGCTCCAAAAAGCCAGCTCATGCACCAGGGACAGATCCTGATCTCACTGCCAGGAGCCCCTAAACAGACCAAGCTACAAAACTGTCTCTTTATGCAGAGGGCCTTGTCTAGTCCCATGCAGGCTCTACAATTATTGGTCTGAAGTTCATGAGTTCCTACTAGCTTGGTTCAGATGTCAATGTATATTTCCCCTCTCATGAGATTGACAACCACCCCCCCTTGCTGTGGTTCTCTTCATCTGCTTCCATCAGTTCCTGGATGAAGGTTCTATGATGACTATGATGACGATCCTGTTCCCTTATATCCTCATCCCCCATTCTCTCCCCCCAACATTCTCCTCCCCCCTTGCACAAGTTTACTCAGGAGTTCTCTGTTTGCCATCCCCAGAGCAAATTCATGCATCCCTCTCAGGGTCCTCCTTGTTAGATAGCTTCTCTGGAACTGTGGGTTGTAGTCTGGTTATCCTTTGCTTTACATTTAGTATCCATATATGAATGAGTACATATCATGTTTGTCTTTCAGAGTCTGGAGGCTACCTCAGGATAATATTTTCTAGTTCCATCTATTTGCCTACAAATTTCATGTCTTTTTTACCTGCTGAGTAATACTCCATTGCGTATATGTACCACATTTCCTTTATCCATTTTTTTGTTTGAGGGGCATCTTGGTTGTTTCCGGGTTTTGGCTATTATGAATAATGCTGCTATAAACTTAGTTGGGCAAGTGTCCTTGTGGTATGATTCAGCATCCCTTGGGTATATATGCTCAAGAGTGGTATCATTGGGTTTTGCGGTAGATTTATTATGAATTCTCTGAGAAATCGCCATATTGATTTCCAAAGTAACTGTTCAAGTTTGCACTCCTGCTAACAGTGGGGGAGTGTTCCCTAGCTCTGGGCTACAGAGATAAACAGAGAATTCCCCACAGAAGGATCTCAAATGGCAGAAAGGAATTGCTCAACATCCTTAGTCATCAGGGAAATGCAAATCAAAGTGGCTCTGAGATACCTTACTGTCAGAATGGCCAACCAAATCAGTTCTTACTCCCCTCCTTATCCCGTTCGTTCACTTTCCTGCTAGCTCCCCTCTGCAGCACTCAGCATTAGACTCACACACTCCTGGTGATGGCCCTCCCTTTCCTCTTTCTTTCTCTGGAGAAATTTGGAGAAACTTTTGAAGAAAGTTTGTTGTCTATAAAAGTTTCTTCGTCTCATCCTCAAGGCAATCTGATGGAGAGCAATACTTTGGTTTCCCCTCCATTTCTTCGGACAAGAAACTCTAGAGATGACAAAATCAGAGATTTGTGCTCGGTGTTCAGATTCTGACTGGGAACTCCAAAAGTGAAATAGAAACAAATGTCACAATTCCCAACTGCTCTTATTCCCAAAGAACCAGACCTGCTTCCCTGTTAGAAAATAGTAGAGGACTCCAGTGTTGGTTGAATATTTGGTGTGAGATTCCCCTCGCTGCCAAAACCATGCTGAGGTAGCCATGCTTTCTTCCTCTGGCCTAGATGGAACAGGGCAGCATCACAGTAAACTTTGAGGATCATGTAGCTGCTGCCATCCTGTTTAATTTCTTTCCATGCCTCCCTATATTTCACAACTGAGCTTCTCACAGGTGTTTTCTCAGCTCACAGCAGTTCTGAGATTTAATCTGGGAAATTGAGAAAGACACAGGAAGATGTGGGAACTGAATCAACAACAGCAGAAATTTAAATTTGAGTTAACAGGTCATAAACTCATTTGAACCTTCAGAAGTTTCCAGTGAGAAACAGGGTGTGAAGGAGTGGCCAAAAAGACACACATGGTGAAGGAAGCGGTCAGTCCGCCATTGACATTGCTGCAGACAGCAGTGAACTCCTGAGGAGAACTAGCTTCTCTGTGTTTGTTTTACCGTGAAGCCTAGCCCTAATGTATTTGTATTAAAGGTTTGTACACACTTGTATAATAATCTGTAACTTGTGGTATTTGATAGTATTAGAGGAAAAACTTTGGATTCAGGCCTTCTTGCTGTTTTTATATCGTTGTTTTATTTTGTTTTTAAAATAAATCCTAGTGGTTTGATTCAAATCCTATTACAGTTGTATAAAGAAACAATATTTTGTACTTATATTAAATATTTGTAAAACAGAAAGAGAGAAAGAAAGAAAGATCATACTGAGAGCCAAACATGGGTTCCATGTTGACAGACTTGGGAACCAGTACTCCCTAGATTTGGTTGTTTAAGAAGATAAAGATTCATCTTCTTCCACTTATACTCTCTCCCTGCCACAAATTGGCTGAAGATACTGCTTGTCAATCTTTTGTCCAGCAACTGGGCTGACAAAGCAACTCTTGGTTGATTTGTGGCCAGCTGCCGGGAAGAAGTTGCCTCTCCCAAGTATTCAAAAACTTTCAGTCGCTAACTACAAATGCCTTCTCATATTCAATTGGGCACATGACCGAACTAATCTTTAAAGGGTGGAGGATTTTAGCTTTTTATGTGAGCCCTTTCACAGTGCCAGTATTGAATGAGCCAGTGCCTTGTATTAATAAATAATGAATGTTAGGTGTTGTTATTCTCCTATTCCTTGATAATAAGCAAGAAGAGGGTCAGGCATGCTGCTCTCTGTGCTTACTGTGAGGTACACAAACAAGTGCAAAACTCAGGAAAGCTAAATTTGCATAGACCCTGGCCTGAAGGTTTTTCACTTGCTCTTGGTTGTAGCCCAATTCTTCTGCCCTATGACTACAGAATATATGTGTTGGTGAATAGGTCCTTTGGCATTTCTTTGTTCTCTGCAAACAGTATCTGCATAGTACTGAATAGTACTGGATGGTAGGAGACCTGAGACCAAACATCACATTTATCTTGCTCGGCTTTCATACACAAAATTCTTAGTATAGTGGCTGGCATGCTATTTATTGAGTCCTTTGTAGATTATTTTGCAAACATACTTAATGGCACTGGGAACTCCCAGAATTTATCTATTCCATTTATTAGAAGCCCCCTGTACTAGCTGATTTTGTTAACTTGATACAGGCAAGAGTCATTACAGAAGAAGGATCCTCTGTTGGAGAAATGCCTCCAGGAGATCCAGCTCTAAGACATTTTTCTCAATTAGTGATTGATGGGGGAGGCCCAGTCCATTTTGGGTGGTGGCACCCCTGGGGTGATGGTCCTAAATTCTATAAGAAGCAAGCTGAGGAAGCCAGGGGAAGCAAGCCAGTAAGCAGCACCTCTCTTTGTGGCCTCTATATCAGCTTCTGCCTCCAGATTCCAGCCCTGCTTTAAGTTCCTGTCCTGACTTCTTTAAATGATGAACAGTGTTGTGAAAGTGTAAGCTGAATAAACCCTTTTCTTCCAAGTTACCTTATGGTCATGTTGTTTTGCAGAAGCAATAGAAACCCTACCTAAGACACCCCTAAAGAACAATGTCTTAGCTAGGGTTATTATTGCTGTGATAAACATCATGACCATAAAGCAAGTTGAGGGGGGGGAAGGGTTTATGTGGTGTGATATTTTATGTATCCTCTGAAATAAGATCAGAGGACAGAGTAGACATAGAAATCAGACAGTGGTACCACACACCTTTAATCTAAGCAGAGATCCATTGAGAGCTCTGTGAGTTAAGGGCCAGCCTGCACTACATGTGGTTAAATCAATCAAAAAGAGAAACAGAGCCAGGCAGTGTTCACACACACCTTTAATCCCAGCAACTGGGATCCCAGACCTCTACTCCCAGTACTTGGGAAGCACATAAGACTTTAATTCCAGCACTGGGAATGCGGAGATCTGGCTGGACAGAGGAAGGAATCTAAGGTAGGAGGAGGCAGGAGTTCAGCCCTTGCTTTTGCTTTCCTTCCCTGCTCCATCTCTTTCAGCTGAGGACCCAGAGGCATTCAATCTGAGGATTCCTGGAGATAGGATCTTTCCCTTTCAGCCTGAGGATTCAGTAGTGGAAAGCTGTTTCTCTAGTGGCTTCTTCCTCTGCTTCTCTGATCTTTCAGCTTTATCCCAATATCTGACTCAGTTTTTTTTTTTTTTTTTTAAAGACCAACAGGTTTATTCAGTTTAAACTTCTACATTGCCCCAGCCTGAGGCAGAAGGAAATGCTTCACATGCCCATTAAAACTAACTGGCCAGCCAAGGTCCTTCTTAACATTAGTGGCTAGTTAAGAAACAGCCCTGGTATGGCACAAAGTGATGCATTGTTTGAAGGCATTTGTTTATTCTAGAGTTTGTAATGTGCCTGGAGGGCATGAAGGTGATGCTCAAGATAGGTTGAAGTCACATCAAGCTGTATTTTCACGCTGGTTAAAAGGGCACCAGCACTCTTTGGAATACTGCAAGTTATCAACAGTTGACCTACCAAACATAATTGGTTTCAGGTAACAATGGGAGTCTGTAGAATGTATGGGCTTCTAAGACACCTGAAGATTAGCCCAGCCCCAGCCAGTGCAAAGTGGTGATAACTAGTGCTTTAAAACCTATGCTTCTAAGCAAATCCGACGGGGGTCTGCCTGGGGCCTTGAAGAAGGCGGAGTTGGGATACAACATTCCTACACCAGCAAGAGAGAAAACCACCTGAAGAAAACCACTCAGATCCAAGCCCTTTCCCTTAGCTGGGGGAGAGTATGAGAAAAAAAAAATATTTAACATCTTACCTCCCATAATAAAACTGAACTTGCTTGGTTCAATCTGTTTCCAGGATATGAGTCATTGTTTCCGTGCCATCTTGGCCCCCTCCCCCAAGGGGAAAAGCAAAACCCTAAGCATAGAGGCAACCCCACAGAAGCCAGGTCTGTAGGTCGGTTCTTTCCCTGAATCTGTAGCTGTTTAGTACCGGACCCTGCTTCAGTTTCATGCTCAGTACATGGTTTCTCAGATAAAAGACTAAATGCCAGTCTTGCTTGAAGAAAGGCATGATCATGTGGCTTAATTCTAGTGAGTAGGGGATATATGTAGAGTGTTCTTAAAGGAGTGAGCATGCATTTTTCTCCTTCTCCATTTTGTTGCCTTGAGCAAAGGGCTGAAGAGGTAGGTGAGAGCTGGATCTGGGACAGCCATCATAGACCAGAAAGTGCCATCTCAGTTGTCGAGGATGGCAGGGCTACAGAGTAGAAGGAGCCAGGGCCACCTGCTAATCACAGAGCTACTATGATTTAGATTAAGTGCCACTTATCATGCATGGATTACTTCCTTACAACTTACTTCAGAGGAAAATGCTATTTTATATAAAGTTGTGAATAAGTTACTCCACATGTTCATTTTGCATAAAAACTTTAAATTTATATACTGGTTTTAGGTATATCCAGAATTCTTTCCTCTTTTGCTTTTCCATCTCTTTCTTATCTATCTATCTATCTATCTATCTATCTATCTATATCTATCTATATCTATCTATTTATTTATTTATTTATACATTGCTCTGTCTGCATGTATGCTTCAAGGGCACCAGATCTCATTATAGATTGTTGTGAACCACCATGTGGTTGCTAGAAATTGAACTCAGGTCCTCTGGAAGAGCTTCCTGTGCTCTTAATCTTTGTATCCGTCCTATCTTTCTAAGACTGGTTTCCACCGAATCTGAAGCTAGCTACCTGTCTGGCTAGCCTGGCTGGCCAGTGAGCCCCATGGATCTTCCAGTCTCTGTCCTTCAATGCTGAGCTGAGATATAGTGTTCACCTTTTATAGATCTTACTGTTTATGATCTCATCAGTTAATTTTTGTGATGGGGCAACTTAAATCTACTTATTTATCCCTAGTACGAAGTAATCTAATCACAGTGCTTATGTTGAACACCAGATCTCTAGACTTGCTCTCCTTTGTATCTGATTGTTTTGTGTTTTTGATTAATTTATCTAGTTTTTACTCTCCTCCCCAGCCCCCTGGTGGCCTATTTCCCCTCTCCATATTTGCTCTGTTTTTTTTCTCCATCTCTTCTGACTATTTGACCACTCCCTTCTATTTAAGAATCTGCATGTGGGAGATATTATGCAGCAGACATTCTCAGTAGTTTTGGACTTTTTCCTCTGCTGAGTACAAGCCCTCCAGGTTCACCTATGCAATGTTAAGTGGCAGCGTCTCTTTAAAAACTTATCACAATCTAGGTATTATTCTAATTTTATTTCTGTTGCTATGACAAAACCCAACACTAAGCAGCTTAGAGGACAGAGGGTTTATTTTAGTTCACAATTTTAGGTTCTATCCCATGATAGTAGGGAAGCCAGCCAGGGAGACAAAATTTAAAACGGCTGGTCATATATTTAGGAATAGAGACAAATGAATTCATGCATGCTCACTTGCTCACTGGCATGCTTGCTTGCTTGCATGTGCTTAACCTCATTTCTCTTCACTTTCACACAGTTCAGGGCCCACTGCCTAGAGAACCTATGTCTTCCTAGGCTGGGTCTCCTCACATCAATTAACTTAAGACAGTTCCCCTCAGAAATGCCTGTAGATCAACTCTGTGGGGTCTCTCTTTTCCTCATAATCTGTTGTCCACTAGGCTATGAGGACAAAGGGAGCAGAGGTGGGGGGCAGGGCTTGGCCAACTGTAAGAGAAAAATAACCTTCCAAGAGTCAGCTTCAAAGTGAGAGATATCTATAGGAGAGGACAGCAGCTGGGACATCACCTACTAAGTGTGCATAGGATGCTTTATTTGCATCTGGCAATGTGTTCCCATTATACAGATGGGAACACAACACTTAATTATCATATGGGCAGCAGAGGGAGAGCATTTGCAGGGAACTGTGTCAAAGGTCACAGTTAAGTCAGGCATACCAGTTCAGGAAGAGCTTCTAAGTATTGTTAGGCAGAGAGTAGGAAGCTCTTGCTCAGGAAAGGGAGTCTTCCATTTTGTGCCAAGCTCAGAGAGCTGTCCTGACTGCAACCTTAAGCCCCAGGGTCTTCTAACAAACTCAGTGCAGACAATCTCTTATAAGACTGTCTTCTCAAGTGATTGTAGGCTGTATCATGTTGATATATTACAAAGCAGACTACCACATTTATATACACATATATATATATTTCTTAATCACTTTTGTTTTACTGATGAACTATGGCTTCCATATCCTGGCTATTGAGAACAAGACAAACAGGAATGCAGGAATCTTCATGAAGTGGTGATGCCATCTCCATTGTTGAGTCATGTGAATCTACTTTTCATTTCTTTAGAAGTCTCTATCCTGTTTTTCATAGTGACTATGACAACCTACCTCTCCATCAAGCATGTAGAAGGAGCAACACTATCTGTTGTCCATTTGTCTTCCTGAAGAGTATGGAGTGGTATTCACAGCAGTTTGATTGTTTCTCTATAACTAGTATTATTGAGTACCTTTCATGCACCCATGACCATTGTGTGTCTTCCTTTGAAAATCATCTTTTCTAGATCTTTTGCCCATTTTTTAGTTTTTATTTGTTTACATTGCTGAGTTGTGAAGACTTTTTATAATCTTAGATATTAATAATTAGATTTTAACTCCATGTCAAAAATGTGTTTAGAACATTTTCATAGTCCATAGGATACCCACTTTGAATTCATTTTTGTGCATGGGAATCTAGAATATTCCTATGTTGCTCTAATGTAAAAAAATGAACCAGATATACATTGTTCTATAAGCATGGGATAATTTGATAAATTTCTGAAAGGTACTCTCATTATTTAGTATACTACTATAGCTTGAAGAACAGGGGTACAATCCCTTCAGATACTACTAAATAATCACATTATTCCATAGCATGGGTACATTCCAGTTATTTTAACCAATCTTTTATTGTTATTGGTTGGTTTTTTTGTTTGTTTGAGACAGGGTCTCTTTACATAGCCTTGGCTGTCCTGGAACTCCTTATGTAGACCAGGCTGGCCTTGAACTTATAGAGATCAATCTGCCTCTGCTTCTATAGCACTGAGATTAAAGCAACACCATACCTGGTCCTTAATCTAACATTTCCTAATAAATTTTATTTATGTATTTCCATAGAGAGACAACACTTTAATGAACACCTGTGATGTCCAATTTTCACCATCGACCTGACTGGACTTAAAATTCCTTGGGAAACACATCTCCAGGTATTTACCTGAGAGTGTTTCCAGAGAGGTTTGATCCAGGAGAGAAGGCCCACCCTAAACGTGTGGGGAATCATCTTATAGGCTGGAGGCCAGGAAATAAATGAAGGTGAAAAGCAAGAAAGCTGGGGCAACACTGCCCTCACATCTCTTTGCTTCCTGATTGGACACAGTATGACCTGCCATCTCCCGTCTCCACCACTGTGCTTTCTCTGACAGGATGGACTTTATTTCTTGAACCACAAACCAAAGCCTTTCTCCTAGAAGTTGATTCTTGTCACATATATGGTCTCTGTGATGAAGAAAGTAACCAAGATATCACTGTTTGTATTCTTTCTACTTCAGTGACTACACTTTTAATTTTATGCAGCTTAATTTTATGGACTAAACTTTTCAGAAGTAGAAATTGTAAAAGGATATATTTTAATTTTAGTGGGTTTGCAAGTTAATTTCCAAATAGTTGCAGTAATTCTAATGTTCCCTGTTAGGACAAATTTGCACATCCTATCATCTCACCCATCCTTCACTCTTTGACGAATCTCCTGAACTTGACACTGTTGGGTGGACACCAGCAGGGCCATCGCTATTGTAACAGATGCTTCCGATGAACCTGGCCTTGAAGCAGACTTTCCTTTCCTGGTGACTCTTACCCTTTAACTAGCTTTTATCAGGGCTTGAATCACTGGGGTTCCTTACAGAAGCTTCCTGTGTCTGTGGTATAGGAGCCTGTCACGTCTTCTCACACTTGTGTTTCATGGATTCTCCATAGTCCATTCGTAGTATTTGGACTTCGATTATTGTCTCTTAGGGTGAATTTCATACATTCACTTAGTCAAATGTTTGTTTGCCTTTGCTTTTTTGTGTTTTCTGTCTTGTCTGAAAGGTTTCCGGCAGCACACACAACTTTGATCAAAATGTCAGAGGCATTTCCCGGGAATTTAGCATTCTCAGGTTTCGTCTTTACCTACCATTCATTTTCCCTTCCCCCTTCTTCTCTTCTGGTTCTGGGAATAGAATCTGGGGTCTTGGTGCTCTGTTATCTCGTCATACCTCATTTCCTATTGCTATATTTTTATCATTATGAGTGTAGTTGTCACAATGCTCTTTTTATATAGATGAAAAGAAATTGTCTTTTCCTATCTTTGATATTCAATTGTTCCAGACATATTTATTTAAATAAACTACTCCTCCCTCTGACATATAGTGCTCTTTATCATATCTTTAGTTTCCTGTTTATGGATTTTCTACTAATTTGTAGAAACAGTGGCTTTGTATTTTAAAATTGTTCTAAGCTGGGCATAGTGGCACACATCTTTAATTCCAGCACTTGGGAAGCAGAAGTAGATGGATCTCTGTGAGTTCCAAGACAGCCAGAGCTTCATAGTGAGAACCTGTCTTAAAAAAAATATTCTAATACAGCATTGACCTACATCCCATTTGCCATCAGCCTCTTTTATATCACCATTTTTCTTGGAGATTCTTTGACATTTATTCTTTGTAAGAAATAACTCTCTCAAGACAGGGACCACTGCTGTTTTGATCTGGCATTGGCTTTAATTCCTGTTATCTTTATCAGTGACTTTTAATTTTAAGCAAGGCTGGAAAGTAGCCACCAAGAGCACTGCTGAAAATGGGTAGGTTGTTCTAGTGGTTAGGCCAAGGGGGATGCTGGGCAGTAGAGAATCCATTTGTCAATAAACTACAAGGGGTAACAAGCTCAAGCTCAGCTCCAATCCTTTTATCTCTCAGCAAGCAACTCTGTGCAGAGGTGCTACAGCTGCCCGCAGACTCACCTGTCTGTGAATAAATCCCATATCCATCCATCCTTAGCAAAGGTTTTTATGCTGCCCTTAGTGGACCTCACTTTGGAAACACGAGGCTACTAAAACCATTCTGGAATATCAAGAGATCTACCCACAGTGAATGCAGGAGGATCAGAGAGTGGTGACTCACATCTTTAATCCCAGCACAGGGAAAGACGGAGAGTTGTGACCTAGAACTTTGATCCCAGCAGATCTGGTGTTTCTCTCTTTGATATTTCAGCCTTTCCCTGATATCTGGCTTTGAGTTTCTTTTAAAACAACTAGAATTTGTGCACCACTCCTGTCCTGTTCTCTAGGCTATCCTGCAAGCTTGTTTGGGCATGTATCTGCCTCAGGTTAATACAACCTTCACATTAGCTGTTGTCTCTCACTGAACTGCTCTTGCTGCTAGAATCGACACGTCTGATGTCTATCTTCAGGTTTCTAGGAATGTCCCTGCTGTAGTTGGGCATGGTTTGAGTATGACCTGCAGTGGCTGTGTGTTGGAATTTAATACCTCATGTGAGGTATCAGGTCATTAGACACTTATGACCTGTTGTTTATGTATGCTGTTTATGTTTATGTATGCTGTTTATGTATGCCGTTTAGAAATGGCAGTTCTGGGAGGTGATTAGAATTAGACAAGGTCGTTAGGGTGTCGTAACGGCTCATAAAGAGTGCTGACCTGTTTCCCTTTTTCTTTTTGATATTGTTCCTTTAGAAAATGGATAGGATATATCGTGGTTCAGATTTACAGCCTTTGTGTACAAAGTTTCTGTCTTTTTCCACTTTAAATGTCTACATTTCTTCCATTTGTTCTGTCTGTGAACTTACAGTGTTTCCACTTCATTAGTTTAACTGTGTTTCTGCTACTCCGTTCCTTTGCCATCAGTCTATGGTATTTGTTTCGTTGTTTCTTCTTTTGTTCTGTTAGTATTCTGACTGTTTGGTTGTTATTTATTTTGAAAGGGTTCCCAGCATTTACGGCAATAAAACACCATTGGCCCCATTATTTTTAAATTTATTTAATTCTGTGCCTTATTATTTCTTTCCTTTGATCTTAATTTATGCTTTCTTTATAGCTTATGGTGTTCTTTGCTAATGTGTGCAGTTAAAGCCGTAAATACTTTCCTTTTTATTTTTTTAAATATTCAATCCTTCACAAACTTGCATGCCATGCTAATCTTCACTCCAATTCTGGCCTATGTGCTCCCAAAGTCAACACAGTTTGTTTTCTATTGCCTATAACTAATATAGAAATGTATTGCTTTATTAACAATCAGTTGAAGAATTTTCTTGATACATTGCTATTGGCTTATTTTTTTCTTGTATTCCCCCAGAAATAATTTGTGATTTTTAAAGATTTTAAAATTTACTGAGATTTAGGTCTCAGGACATGATCTGATCCTTCTTGGTGACTGGTCTGCACAGAAAAGAAAAATACACACACTCTGTATCTGTTTCATGAATGAGTTGGCAGACGGCAATTAGAGCTCACTGGTTGATAGTGATGGTAACAATTTCTATGTCCTCATTCATTTTGGTTTTCTTGCCTAATGATCTTGTGTGTTAAGCTTTCCAGTGGTCATTATGATTTTGTCTAGCATTTCCTTCCAGTGTTGTCAATTTTTCATTTGATATGTCTTCTTGTCTAAGCATCCTTCTGACTTGCTGAGGAATGTCTTCCCTCTTGGAATATTCAGTTTAGTTTTACATGTCCTCTTTTCTACCACCCTGGATCTACCTCTTCTGTTCTTTAAGTTTTTTTTTTGTCTGGTTTGCAGCTTTTCTTTCCCCAAGTGTGTGGCCCTTTGTATTTAAAAATAGTCACAGAAAGGTAGACTGAAGTAGGTCTGAATGGGTGGGGTTTTCCTGTAGTTCTACCAGAGGCTACTGCTGACCAGCTGTGTCAGCACTTGTAGCAGAATTCTGTTCTCTTGGTTCACTGTTGAAATTCACTTACTCTTCAGGAGAACCTGGTGTTTACTAGGGGCTAGGCCCTAGGCAGGGAGAACTTTCACTAAGCCCTATTGTCTAGCACAGCACTCACTCCACAGTTGCTGTTGAACCTATAGGCCTAATTTGAATGGTTCCCTGGATGTGTTTTTTCCAAGTGGCCACTAAAACTAGGCTGGCTGAGTTACCCTCTCACTCTGGTCAAGGAACTGTTGGTTATAATGGCTTCTCGAGACTGTAAGATAAAATTGTTTTACCCTCACCCTTTTCACCTGAATTTAATGGCAAGTCATTATGTCAAACTCTCCAGTCCTTATAGATTTTTGTTTAAAAAGTCAGCTTGCTCTTTTTTTTTTCTTTACATTTACTCCCTTTAGGCAAGTGTCACCCAATCTGTGGGTGATGACCTCTTTGGGATCAATGACTCTTAACATAGGTCCCCTAAGACCATTGAAAAACAGATATTTACATTCTGATTCATAATAGTATAAAATTACAGTTATGAAGTAATGACAAAAATCATTTAAATGGTTGAGAATTACTCCTGCATGAAGAGTTGTATTAAAGGATTGCAGCATTAGGAAGTCTGAGAACCACCCTTCTAGGCTAACACTGACAACTCCATCTGATCAGTTCAGATAACCCCATACTCAGCAAGGCTACATATCTTAACTTTTAGGCCTGGAGTGTTTTCTCTGAGTTGTTTATGCCCTTTGTATGCCTATGTCAGTTGTTTAATTGCCTTTTGGCTTTGTCTGACTTTTGCAAACATTTGCAGTTTTGATATAATGAATCTATCAATCTTTCCCTTTATGATTTATGTTTCCATCTTGCTTAAGAGCACCTTCTCTATCCCAAAGTCATAAAAATTATTAGATGAGAATATAGGACTCAATTCTGACTTTGCTTGCAGCTATGTGATTTATATAGAACATATTTTGTTATGACTTGTAGGAGTGAAATAATTACAGATTTTTTCTTTTTCTATCCAGAGAACCAGTTTCCCTAGAAATATTTAGTGAATCACCTGCTCCTTCCCTGAGGATGCTGCCTCTATTGTCTTCATCTAACTCTCCAAAATGTGGTCACTGTTTGACTCCCCAAAGCTCTTCTGGGAAATGCTGTCTTCTAAGGGTACCCTTCAAGTTCCTAACTGTCTCTGCAAAGCCTTCCCTGGCCACACCTCCCCAGGCATCTGCTTTCTCCAACCTGTGACAAACAAACAAGGTAGTTGCAAATCTATTTTTGCCTTGTATGAATTTGTTAACTTGTGTACTTCTTTTTAAAAGATGTCTTAGAAGTATTGCTGATATAAGGGTGGGTAGCAAACAAACATGGACACATTAAATGTGTACATCTATATATATGTATATTTGAGGATATGCATACATTTCTGAAAGCATGACCACAAAAAATGTAATAAACATATCAACATCTCTCAAACTTCCCCTTTTTTGTGGTAAGAATATTTAACATGAAACCCATTCTTAATCCACGTTTAGGTATACAATACATTACTGTTGACCGGAGGCATCGTGCTGTAAAACATCTCTATAGTTATTCAGTTTGTACAACCAGAACTTTATGCACATTAATGTGTATATTGCCTGTCTATTTCATCCCACTTTTTCACCTATGGCCCATTTTTTTTTTTAAATTATAGTCATAGAGCTTATTCTTGTGAAGATTGGTGACACTTCTTTGTGACATGCATTTTTCATTCAGTGATGAACGCTGAGGCTGATTTTATTTTTTAAATCTTGGCTGTTGTCGACAACAAATATAGAAATGCAGACAGCTCTTGAAGTTTCCCCTCAGTCCGTTGAGATAGCCACATGGAAGTTGGCCACCTGATTCTAATGGTATTTCTTCTTTTTAATTTTTGAAGAGACTACTATCTTTATAGTGATTGTATCATTTGGTACTCTGCAGGTCAAATTCTAAGCTGACCCACCTCCCTTGATAATTCTTGTGCTTCCCCCCCCCACTTTTTGGCTAATTTGACAACAATTTGCTTGCTCTGAGCTGTGAGTCACATGGCTTGTATCTCCCTCATCTTTATCCCTGGAATCTAGCATAGTACTCATATGCTAATAATTGTTTTGGAAATATTTTTTAACTTTGCCTTAAATGCAATTTTCAAAGTGCTCTAGGGGCAATAGCACATGAAACAAAGAAAATTAAACTATGCTTTGAATTATATTCTTCACCACTCATTACAGAGACTGTCACAACGCTGAGTTACATATTTGCTTTCATTTAAGTTTACAGTTTGTAAACTTCAAATATTAAGAGGTGGATGTGCTTAGCTGGAGCACATATTACTAAGGCTGAAAGAATAGATGTGGTGACATATTTTATAATTAATAAAATCAGCCTGGAATATCAGGGAACAGAATCAGCCACAGTTAAGCCATGAGGGTGAGAAGGTGTTATCTCAGGTCTTTAATTCTAGGACAGAGATGACAAAGTGGTAACATATGCCTTAAATCCCATCACTCTTGTATTTATGGTTGTGAGCCAAGCCTTTAAGGCTGAGCTATCCCTCCAGCCCTAATCCCATCACTCAGAAGACAGATCTTTCTCTATTTTTGTGAGTTTAAACCCTAACAACCAAATAGTAGTAGCTCACACCTTTAATCCTAACACTAGGATTATGATGCAAAGTTGAACCCGGAAGTGAAACAACTGGATGAAGTTATTTAAGATAGTTGTAGGCAGACATTCAGGTGTTCTGTAGAAGCAACCAGCCAGGCAGAGGACTCTTGAAGATAGCTTTTACCTTGTTGGGCCTGAGAAGTTTGTAGGTGAAAATTGACTGTGGTCTGTTTCTTCTCTCTGATATTTCAGCTTTTCCCCAATATCTGGCTCTGGGTTTTCATGAAATAACAACTAGAGTTCATGCTTTAAATAAATGTGTAAGCACAATGTGAATCATGTATAGTATAGGCTATCTTTAAAACATCACACATGATAATAACTATCTAATAATGAGTTAAGTTTGACTTTATATTAATAAGAATAGATACAATTGCTTATAGATATAATATAGTTAATCAGTCTTTCTTTTCTCCACCACCCCAACCTTCTCCTCTAGGAAGAAAAGTTTTCTCTCAAGTAAGTGGGTAGAATATTTTCTGGTTGCAGGAAATTTTAGAACTTATCTTAAAGGAATTAATTTTTTAAAAAATTTTTTTTCTTGTCCTAAAGATCTCAGTGGTATATTAAAATAAAGATACAAAAGTGTAATCCAAATTAACTTGGCTTTCTTGCTTATCTGTGCATTTCCGTGTTTGTCTCTCTCACTTACTCCAATGTTTCCACATCTACAACATCATCTTGCAACAAGGAGATACAGCATGCAGCAAGGCCTGTGATAATGCTGCATGATAACTGGAGGAGAACTAGATTCAGACTCTGTGTGGATATGTGATGGAAAAGAAATCGCTGGAATCCACAGATGTCATAATCAGATGAAGCTGAAATTCCATTGTCCTACTGAGGCTAGGTATCAAGTGACATTTTTATAGTGGGAAATGAGATAATAGTTGGAAAGATCAAAACAATTTAGCATGCTACCCATCACTGAATTTCCAGCTAGGAAGCTTATAAAACCAATAAGCAGACAACAGAAGAACTGTACTTCCAAGTCCCTGCTTTAGTCACAAATATGTCATCATATGATCTAGTCAGGATGTTAGAAGTATCTATTGTAATAATTAAATACATTCAATTTTTCATATGCTATTCCTTAGTCATCAATTGCAAGAAAATAGCCTTAAAATAACAGACACTGGAAATAGTAAACACAGAGATGTTGAACAGCAATTCAGTGGACAAGTTTCTGGTAAGTACTTTCTGTGTCTCTTACAGAACTCAAAGCTCAGATCTCCAGTCAATGGTTTGGCATGAAGAGGCACCAGGGTTCTGGTAAGTACTTTCTGTGTCTCTTACAGAACTCAAAGCTCAGATCTCCAGTCAATGGTTTGGCATGAAGAGGCACGAGGGACCTGGCCCTTTCTACTGAGCATGACACTCTCATCTCTGGGCAAACTCTGGTTTGAATCTTACTACAGAGAGTACCTTGTCTGCTGTCATTTTATGGAAGAGACAATGCTAAAAATGGCTTGTTCTATTTTCATTTGATTTTCTTTGCCTTTTCTCTCTCTCTTACCTTTTCTTTCCTTTTTGGATATGGTTTTGTGTAATACAGACTGGCCTTGAACTTCCTATATAGTCCAGGATGACCTTGAGATTCTTATCTTCCCACCTCTACCTCCCAAGTGCTGAGATTATAGGTGTATGCCACCACACCTATAATCTGTACAGTGCAGTGGATTTAACCTAGGACTAGGCATGCTTTCTGTCAATTTATCTACACCTCCTGTTGTATTTGGTTTTGGCCTGGACTTTTTGGGTCTAGTTTTAAGGTTTAGCCCTATAGACCTACAGAGTCACAGAATTATACAAATGTTTATGCTAATTTTATGCTGATTGACCTAGGGCCTAGGCATATAATTTTTTAGCTTTTTTTTTTTAAGCTGTTTTTGTTTCTTAATAAAAACTCAAATTTCATGAATGCTCCATGAATTTTACATGTAGTATTTGATAATAACCAACGTCATGACTTATGGTATAACTTTATTCAATGGTAAACTTACTGTCCTATAAGGATTTAAGGTGGATAAATATGTATTTTTAAAGTATAGCCTTATTATAAAAGTCCATAGCTTATTTAAAAAGTTCACAGAATAGAGAATATAACTGGGATAATGCAGTGACATGGAACAGGCAAATTGGGTTTAGTCTAGGCTCACTTCTTATACTAAATGAGAGCTTTGAATGTCCCTGCCTCATGTGCATTATAAAGTAGGAATACACAGGAATCCTTTTGTCCAAGAAGAGACAATATCATGCTGTGCTGTGCTGTTGTAAGCATCCATCAGTACCCTTTTGAGGGCAGTTCTTCTCTTCCTGTGGATGGAAATGTATCATTAAACTATTCAAGGCATTTTCACAGGTACTCCAATGAGTGTTTGCTTTATGGTTGGGATGAGCTCTGTATTCCTTGCTATGGATCTGCTAGTTCCATTGAAGCCAAGAGTAGGCTGAAGTCTGGGTCTGTGGGCCTTTCACATCACAGTCCACATATTTCTTCTCTCTGTCTTCAAGCTGGCATTTACAAGGGCTTTTTTGCTCACACATCTCTTCCCTTAATTTCTAGCATTGCAGATAAGTAGAGCTAACTAACATTCACCGTCATCTTCAATAAATAGGATTACCCATAATGTAGCATCCTAGGGCAAGAGGTTTAGAAATAAGGTCAGCTTGATGTCCTATACTGAGTAGCAGTTTGGGGAGCTCACACCTGCTGCAAACATTGAAGCTGTCAGATCTTATTGCATTAGCTACTCATTGTTAATGTATGATAACCATGTCTGTAGTTTCCTGCTTAAAAAATTCTTCTTAAAACCTAGGCTTGAATTTTGCAGGTCACAAATATTTCTTCTATGACTAAAGCTTTCAAGCAATAATTGAGTTCTCAAGTTCCATTACAGAATATTTTTCTTCTTTACAAAGTCAAAAAAGTCATCCCTTGAAGACACAGATAATATGAGATAAATGCAGATGATAGAAGCACTGAATCCATTGAGCTGAGGATAAAAGAAGGTCCAGGCTGCTGATGTGAAAATACCTGGAGGGACTACTTACTCTTGAAGTGCCTGGCTAGAGTCCTGAGTCAGGAAGTACCTGCTGAAAGGCAGTGGCTGGGTGAGGTAGCACTGTTTCCTGTGCACACCAGTCTTGTCTTTCCCATCTATTAGTATAATTGGAAAATACTTGTAGTGTTCGATGATATCTTCCACAGAATCAAACATCTGAAACACAGAAAGCAGAGTGAACACTTCTGAACTCATCTGGTGCCTGTAGTGCAGCACAGTGGTTATATGTTACTCAGGGAAGGTGAACAATTTCATAATTTTGACATTGTAGAGAGTCTAATTAGAAAGTGATATTAGTGTTGTTGTTTTGAGATAGGGCCTCCCTCTGTAGCTCACCATTACCTGGAGACCACTTGGATTGGCACTGATTATTTTGCCTCCACCTCCTTTAGGAAGTTAGCATTACAGATGTTAGTCACCATGTCTGGCTGGGTTTTTGTCTGTTTTGTAATGAACCAAACAAGCAAGTGAAGAACAAGTGACAAGCACAAGGAGATGACATGGGAGAACCGAAGTGCTTGTGGACCTCAAGCGAGCCTAATGGTAGTTCTCAAGTTTCCTGTCCTTAATTTGCCCAGTCAGACCACCTGCCCCTGCCCCTGCCCCATCACAGCCTTCCTACCCCATGATTTGAATGGATTCTTTATGAGGTCAACTGAAAATGAATGCCTGGGTGTCCTGCCAGCTACTCACTGTGTGACTGGGGCCAACTAACTCAGTTTCTCTGTCTACAAAGAGTGGCAACATTAGGAATTGTTTCTGGAGTTTTTTTGTGAGCATTAATGGAGCTTATGCATGGACAACATTTGAAAGAAAGCCTTTTCTATGTTTCAGGGCACAGAGAGGGTAGGTAAATGAGAGACCTGGAGATGCATGGTCTTTGGACTATCTTTGTAAGCCTTAGGAAGAAAGAAATTTTGAATTTCACTTCTAATTTCAAATAAAGTATGGATGTTTGTTCCTTTTTCTTTACATTCAACAAACTGGCCAATGCAGAGAACCTTTTTATGAAGAGCTTGTCCAGTAAACAGGTTTACAGATGGCTGAGGGCAAATAATCTGGTATCAATAGCCTCGCTCGTCTTCTCCATGGGTAGTTTCTATGAGACCACACTATTAGGAAGCAAGGCAGGTGCAATAAACCCTGCTCCTGTCCTTTCTTAGTGACTCCAGGGCTGTATGCACAGCTGCAACACTGCCTGAAAAGGCTGGGAGAGAAGACTGTAATTAAGTTCCTATTTTTATATTAGACCCCCCTCCCCAGAACAGCCAATGTCAAGTGTCCTAATATTAGACACTAAAGTCTGTTTAAATCTTTTGTGTCCGTCCTATGTGCAAGCTGTAGACAGCATTTCTTTTTGTTTTCCTTGTGAGAAATGCAGAGAGAGGGAGAGAGAGGGAGGGGGGTGAGAAAGAGGGAGGGAGAGAGAAAGAAAGAAGGAGACAAAATGACATGGGGAAGAGAGGAGGAAGGGGGAGCTCCAGGGGATGAAAAGGAAGGAATCACAGGAGGTAAGAAGGACACGTGGGCTAGTGATAACCTGTCTTCTAGTCTTAAACACTTAGGTTGTCTAGTAAACATCTACCATCATGTTTCGAAACTCACTGCTGCTTAGGTAGCTGCATAGAGAGGCATGGATGAGTCTTGCAGCCTTGAGTAACTATGAAATGGTTGCTGGTCCAGCCAGTAGCTAACTAGGCATTATGAGCTAAGGATTGCACCTTCAGTACATCCATGTCTGTGACCTAGAATCTATGCTCATTACCCTATGTGTTGGAAATGGTAATAGCATTTCATCTAGTGAAATATACTCTTGAAAGGAGAAGCTCTCCCCAGGTTATTCTCAGGAGGACAACGGGTCCTAGACATAGTCATGTGCCAGTGAGATGTTATTAAGAGAGGAGTAGACACTAGAGAGCTGTGGCCACCAGCCGAGGACACCAGGGGTAGGTGAAGTGTCTCCCTTGGGAGGCCTGGATTTCAGATGTCTGTTCTCCAGAATTGAGAGAAGATGAATTTTTCTTATTCTGAGCCTTCCAGTTTATGGAAACTGTTGGTAGTACATTTAGAACACTAAGGCAATTTCTAAGTCTGAAACCAAACAGGGATTTCTGTTTTCCTGACCAACTGAGTAACCTTCCAGGTTTTTGTTTTGGGGACACATGGCTTTGACTGATCTTTGTGCTGGTGAGAATGGTATGCATGTAGAGCCTTCCCTGAGTTTGACCCAGGTACATCTTATAGCCCTTGTGGTATAGTGTTCACCTTTTCCTCAGGGATATGGCCTCAAGGAAAAAAGGCTTTGTAGAACCAGTTTAGATGAGATTGAATACATCATCAGCAACTGCCCCTGTGTACCTGCCATGGTGTTTCTATCACACCATCTCACACTCAGATAGCTCTGTGAGTTAGGAACCACTGTCTTCCTGTGCTATTACGAAGCCCACAAGATAGATGAAAACAGAATGAAGTGAATACTGTTCCCCAAAGCCCTCTTTCTCATCATGTGTTTCCTGCTGAAGTGGCCGATGATGCTCTTTGTCTGAGCACAGATGGAAGAGCTGGGATGTCTTCCATTTTAGCAGAGATTTCTGAATCTGATTCTTCCAATTCTCTTAATGATGTGAAGTTCCTCAGTAAGGCAGAGGAGTCAGGCTTCGGGAGGCACATGGGACCATCTCACTCGACTGTGTGTCTCAGAACTTTCCAATAACAGTGGAAAGAAGCTCTGTAGGCTGTGTTTTTTTTCCAAATGCTTGGCACACAGTAAGCTCCAAGTAGGTGTTGCCTGTTCTCAACCTGTAGTGTTTGGGGGCCTGTCATCAGGCTGGAGAGATTGTATGAAAAATGGAGATATTTTCCAAGGAGAGTAAATCCCAGTACTGCTGTTTCCTTACTGTTACTGTGCTTTATTTTCACTATCTAGAAAAATGAGAGGAACACCTGCCTCATAAGGTGGCTCTGAGTACACGTAATCCTGTACATAAGTGCATGTATGTAAATGTTTCACAGATCCATGAAGAAGAAACTCATGTCTGGAGAGTGTAAAAAGAAAATTAGGGACTAACACAGAAAGGAGCTTTTAGAAACTAGTACTTGGAACAGCTTGTCAGGTGCTTATGGTGAGGTCTACAAGTGGCCTCAGTTGACAGTTCCTTACTTCCAAGGCAGCCAGTGGATGGGTTGGGATCTGATAAGATGATACTACGATATAACTGTATTGTTAAGCTGCATCTTCTCTTTCATTAGCAGTCCAGACTGTGACATTGAAACAAAGCTGAGATCTTAGGTCAGGCTGTCTCTGCAGTAAATGGGACTAGACAATGTGTCCTTTCTAGAGATGCTTCAAGGACCAAGTGAGAGAGCAAATTACAGATCTTCTGGTGGAGGGAAGGCCTTAGAGTAGCCATTTCCTAGTTCTATATGGGAAAGAAAGAAACCATGAACTCCAAGCATTTAAAAAAAATCATACAATGTTTTTGTTGTTGTTTTAAGATGAAAAATTCTGAGAGCTAGAAGATGTTGAAGAATACCATGAATTGAGCTGGCTGGTCTATTCACTATAATATTATATCTGCATGGGACTGTCAGCTAGTTACTGAAAGGACTCACTAATACCTACAAGAAAACTATAAGTAATAATTATGGCAGAATCCATCCCAGATTGTGTCAGCTCTGTCCATTGGCTTGCTAGTCCTTACACTAATGAACTGGCCATTTGTGTCTAGTTTTTATACAATGACTTTTGAATGCAGCTGTGTTGCACCATTTTTATGTTAACCTATTTACCGGTGGCTCAGTTCACACATCCTGGGCTGAGGAAAACCTAGAGAGAACTGGTCTCTTTGTCTGTCTTAGCTGTAGTCTCATTGCTCTGATAAAATGCCCCATCAAAAGCAGCTTGATATGCCCCCTCCCAAGTGCTGGCTACCTCTCCCTGGGCCACATGTGGTCCTCAGAAAACTACTGTTATCAGAAACTGGATAGAACCAGGACTCTTCCAACAGCCAGATGAGAGGCTTGTCATACATGTGCCTCAGGAAGTACTCTCTAAACCCTAGTGACATTATTTCAACATCTACTGATGGACTGCTAGCTTTTACAGGAGTTCTGGATTTGCACCATATAAGTTTGCAAGGGCTGTCATAACAGTGGAAGAAACACTGTCAGTCATAATAGAGCAGAGGAAACAGCAAAAACTTATTTCCTCAAAATTCAGCTGACCAAAGGTCCCAGGCATCTACATGTTGATTCTTCTGAGCCTCTCTCCTTGGGTGACAGATGGCTGACTTCTCCCCATGTCCTTATTCACGTGTTCTTTCCTCTCATTTATCTTTAAAAAAATCATACTAGGATTTACTTTGAAATATAGTTTACAACCAAACCATTTATAACATATGTACACTGGTATTCTAACCTGAGTGTAAACTTATAAACAGGAGATATAAAATGAGACTATAGTGTAGACAATAATCCACGTCCTTACATTCAGCAAAATTATACCAAAATCATCTGGTGTCCTTTATTCTTCAGGGTAAAGTCTATATGTTTTAAGAATTACACCTATGAACATGGCTTCTTCTGTAGGTTTTTACAGCATTCTCAACATGTAACTGTCTACTCGAAGCAGACTCGCCACAGTGACCCAGGGTCATATAACTATCAGAATAGCTGGTGAGTGTTAGATCTCAAAAATGTTTTCTAAAAACTATTGAATGATTTTCAGAATTATTTCAGTTAACAAAAATGGGGAATGGACAGGAACTGGAGAAATAGATCAGTGGCTAGGAACACTCACTGATTTTTCAAAGGACCCAAGTTCTGTTCCCAGTAGTCCCATGGTGGCTCACAAACACTTATACTCCAGATCCTGGGTATCTGCTGCCCACTTTTGGCATCCTTGGGTACCTGCACTTATGTGCACATATACACAGATACTCACACAAATATCTAATTAAAAATAAAATTATTATTATAAAAAAGTTTAGTACAATTGTTGGCAGATGCCTAGTCACTGCATTTGAGAAGTAAGGCCACTGGCTCTCAGTATTGCACCTCATTCTTATAAGGCTACATGTCCTTCACACATTTTCCACCAAATGACTTAGGAAGATGCAGCTATTAATTGAGAATAAGCTACATGTCCCTTTGATATATGTTATGGTGTGGGCATGGGTGTTCTTAAACATTTTTAGCTTTCAAATGTCCGCCTTATTTTTGGACCTGGCATAGTTTATCTGGATGCTTATAATCTGATTCCCTCCAGGTAAATCTATGGAGCCACAGTTTTTATTTTATCCTCAACAGATGTTAGAAAAAAATGATTCCTTTATCATTCCTCAAATCTTAAATGGGATCATTTCAAAGATACGCAGGAGCTAGAGAGATGGCTCAGTGAGTAAGAACAATTGCTATTCTAGCAGTTGTGCTGGGTTCTGTTCCCAGCACCCATATCGGATGGCCCGGATGGCTCATAACTTCTGTTCCAAGTGATCCAGTGCCCTCTTCTGGTCTCTATGGGCAGCTACATACATGTGGTACACAATGCACTCAGGCACATACACATACACATAAAATAAATAACATTTAAAGGATGCTTAGTAGAGAATAGTCACAATCAAGTACAATTGTGAAACCGACTCTACAACTACCATTACCGTGTGCACAGCACAGAGCAAACCAAGTGGACGTAGTTTGATTATATCACTCTATCAGCTAACAGTTTTTTTTTTTATCAGTAAACCCCCTAGTGCATTTGTTTCAGAACGAGTGACCACTGTGAATATAGCTAAATGCAGACACTAGTATCTTATGTTAGACCAGACATTAGTATTTCATGTTAGGCATGTTTGTCAGGTAGTTGAAATGCCGTTTTTTATGTATCTTAAGGATTAAAGAGAGTGGAAACCAGGTGGCTTGAAGTCTTTGGAAAGGATACTTGGTGACAGTGGCTTACTGTTTATTTTTTTTTTTCTAGTATAGTTCTGATTGAGGCCTTGACAAACAGCAATTCCAATCTGGGATCATTTGGAAAATTTCTGTTCTTCTCTGGTTTAGTATGGCTGCAGTCATTTACAAGTTACGACCTCTTCTTTCTTCCTTCCTTTCTTTCTTCCTTCTCTTTCTCCTCCTCTTCCTCTTCTTCTTTTGAGATAAAGTCCCATGTAACCCATGTTGGTATATAAGTCATTATATAGTTGGGGATGAACTTGATTCTCTTGCCTCTACCTCCCAAGTGCTGGGATTACAGGTGTTCACCCCTATATCTGTTTTACGTAGATGGAACCAGGTGCTTCAAGCATGCCTGGCAAGCACTCTGTTCACCAAACCACATCCCAGTGTTTCTTTCTGCTAATGAACCATTTATATGTGTGCATTCAGATCCTTGGCTTCTAGTAAGCTATTCTTCATTCTTACTAGCATTTCCAACTTCTCCATAAATTTTGTGCTTGGTTTCCAGATGGCAAGCTTTCTTTAGTGTGCCTTCTTTCTTGCTGCTATGCTTTTGTATAGTAGGTATTCTTCCTGACAGATCCCTTCCCTTGTCTCAATACAGGAATTTCCATGGGCCATTCTGCATAATTTGGCCTAGGAGCTGAGGCCAACATTTGAGCCTTAGTATGAATGTTTGAGAAAAGTTCTTGTGACTTCAAGCTTGGACTGCTGCAGTGCCAGAGAGTTCTGGGAGACACAGATACCTCTCTCAGTTTCCAGGAGAGATGAAGCATGGATGGAAACACAGTCCAAGAGCATTGATGAGAGATGCTGACCATCACTGTATCTCTGACTCCCTGACTTCCTTGTGCTTCTCATTTGTATGTCTGTGCACACAGCTGTGTATTTGAGCGATTAGGTGTCTATACATGTGTGTATCAAGAGGGCTGAGAACAAGTTCAGGTGTCATTTTCCAGGTGCTCTCCACCTCATTATTTTTTTGAGATAAGTTCTTTCACTGGCCTGTAGGCTAGTCTGGCTGCCATTGAGCCTTGGGGATCTATCTACCTGTTGCCACCTCCCCATCACTGTGATTTCTTGTTAAAATATTTGTTTGTTTATATTTAAAAAGCCAGTCCTGTTGGGTTAGGGCTTTCCTCTGTCATTTAACCTTAAGTACCTCTGCAAATGCCTTATTTCCAAATGTTGTCTTATTGTGAACTCCTTGGAATTCAGATAGCATTTTGTAAATTTAGGAGGGGGAGAAATGCACTCTACACCATGACCCCATCAGCAGATGAAGTCATGGTCTGGAGTCCTGACTTTGAGAATATAAGGAATGGCCATCACTGAATAACAGGGATACAGAGCGCCTAAGAGTTTGCTCTGAGATTAAAGCCCAGAGAAGTGAAAGCATGTGTCTAAGCTCACATCCTTAGTAGAGGGCGATGTATAACTGACTTCCTTCTTCCTCATTTTCTTTCATCAAAGAAAAGCTGGGAGTACAGCCTTTGCTTACCTTCCTGCTTATTGATTCCATCTTTGACCATTTTCTTAATTTTTAACAAAGATTTATTTATTATGTATATAACATTCTGCCTCCACTATGCCTGTGTGCCAGTAGAGGGCACTAGATCTCAAGATGATAGATGGTTGTAAGTCACCATGTGGTTGTTGGGAATTGAACTCAGGACCTCTAGAAGAACAGTTGGTGCTTTTAGCCTCTGAGCCATCTCTCCAGCCCTGACCATTTCCTTAATTTTCTAGAATTCAGCTTCTGAAACTCTGAGGTAAAAAGTTGTTGAGGATTGAAATAGGATGATGAACACAGAACAGACCTAAGAGCTGTATTCAGTTGAAACATCTCCTTTTGATCAGTTTATTTATATAGTTATTAATTGATGTTTATAGCTGATATTTTGTAGTACTATAGATGAACCTAGGGCTCACACATGCTAGACAAGCACTCTATTAATGAGACACATTCTCAACCCTGTCTGTACCTTTATTTTAAGGCAGGGTTGCACTAAGTTGCCTAGGGTAGTCTCTACAATCTTCCTGCCTCAGCCTCTTAGGCATGTAGGATTATTGATCAAGGCTTTTAGGCACAGCAATGGACACATTTGTCAGTAGATGGCTTCCCATCAGCACACCTGTACTGAGTGTGGGACATCAGCTTAGCACCAAATGCTCCTGTTGAACATGGACTCACTTTGAGGACCCAATCCTGTGGATAAATGACACATGACTTCTGAAATACCTCACTGAACATGGGGAAGCAGGAAAATGGAGTGTCAGCATGGGCTAAGAGAAGTCCTTCACAAGGCATAATGCAGTTGCTTCTTTCTAAATAGGCTTCTCTAACAGGTTTAGGAAGATAAGGGACATTCAGTGACACTGTTGACTGCTAGTCTGATGCACTGAACGTATCACAACATGTGCCAAGATGTTCATGAAAGGGGCAGAATGAGTATCACTGTCTTTTCAATCATGTCTAGTGTTCGCTGGGGTATGTGGACATGGATCTAGCATCTCCCAAACTCCGTGTTTCTTTTTACTTATAGCCAAGAAAAGAGAAGTAGCGGGATTATACCTACCTCATTTCCTCTGAGTCCCGTCCCCAGGGCAAACTGCTGATTGCTCTCCAGGAAACGAATTTTCACATTGTAGACTTTGTTTTCACAAAACACTACCAAAACATAAGGTTCTGCCTTGGATTTTGTTGAACAATCTCGCACCAAAAAGGTACCATCCTAAAGTAAAAGGAGTTATGGTTACTTTCTCAGGTATGCAGAACCCTAGTCTTAAGGTGATATCGACAATGATGCTTTTGTGAGATTTCTAAATGGATTTAGTTTTTGGTGGTCCAACTTCACATTCCATTTAACTCATTTTTTTCTGAGTTCCTGTTGGAGATTGGATATGAAGTGTGCCCTCAAAAGGCTCATATGGTGTTACAGGGAGGCACTTGGTTTATCAAAATACTATCATCATGAGGTTAATTCATTGGTGAGTTCAAAGCTGAATGGGCTATTTGGAGGTTGGGCCTAGTCTTAGATATTAGCCCAAGAAACTGGATGCCTGTGTGGGAGAGATTTCAACGCAGGATCAGCGTCCCTAAAAGAGGGATGGGGCTTTTTAGAGACTGATGGCAAAATGAGTAGAGAGAGGGGACAATAAGCTCAAGGCAAGGGTAGGTCGAGGAGGAGGAGGTAGGAAGGGTGCAGGGAGCTTCAGTGACTGAGACCAAGGGGTGGACAGCAAAGGTGTACAAAAGATCAACAGGACTGAAGAGACCAGCACTGAGAATAGGGAGGGCATGAGGCAGATGGGCAAATAACCAGCCAAACTGGAGGGAGCCATCCAGATGAAGATGTGAGTTTGAAAGGGAGGCTTCTCCTGACCACACTGAAGGACTTGGCTTCAGGATTATGCTGTGTTATCCACATGCTGGAGGGTACTGGAAGTTTGTAGCTATAAATATGTAAAGGTGATGATAAATGTCATATAATAGCATAGGTGTAGACAGTATACATGATGGTTTATATTTCTAATCATTATTTAGTTATCTATACAGATTGCATGCAATATTGACAACTAATCTATAATATAATCTATAATATGATATAAATATATAAAATACTATGTCATGCAATATGACTCCTTGACAAACATTAAATATAAGAATAGTATTATTGTTTCGTGCATATGCTATAACAATGTGAGCAGTAGAAGTCTACTGAGAGTTGCCCTTGAGGTGACCAACATTTTGTATGCATTATTTCATTTGGTCTTTACATCAATTTTGAGGAAAAACTTTTATCCCCATTTACATACAGAGGAATTTGACTTCTGAGACTAAGCAAATCTTTTAGGCTTAGCAGGTGTTTCCAACATTGAGACTGGATGTAAAGTTGTCATCTACAAAGTTCAGGCTTGAGAAATGAATAGTCAAAATTTCAAAGGAAAAGAAAAAAGACTGGAAAGATGGCTTAGCCATTAAGACCTCTTGCTGCTCTATCAGGAGAATCTAGTTCATTTCCCATCACCCTTATCAGGCATCTCACAAAACTGTGTCTATTTCTGAGGGATCCATATGCCCTTTTGGCTTTTGTAGGCACCCCTACACACATTTGAATAAAAATACAAATAAATCTTTTTTAAAAGTTACAAAGAAAAATTACAGAAACTGTCTCATAAAGTTTTTAGTAAGTTAACAATTGCATGTTGGCCTGCATACATAGCTGTCTTTGGTCACATGTGGCCAGTGCTTGGGCAGTTAGCAAATGAAAAACCTGAAAGTCAAATTGCAGACTAATTCTTTAAGCATGGCGGCTTCTGCTTTATCAAGGGCAATGAGGAATCAGATGCAGCTTTCTCTGCATAAAGCATTCATTCAGAAGCAAAGGCTTACAACTCCAGCACAGAATACTGCCAGAGATCATGAAGGAGGATGGAGGCCAAGAATTGGGGCCCAACTCGGGCTTATCTTCTTAAACTTTGCAAAGTACTTGTCAGAATAAATATGGAAAATCTTTCATTTAAATTAAATTATCTCTCACAAGTGGGAAATACATCCTGACAAGACTGATGCAAACAGAAAAGGAAATCACAGTTGTTCAGCTTACATAGTGATATTCTGTGAAGTGGAGGCATCATAGGCACACTAGGGAAGAGAGCATTTGAGGAGCACCGAACCCCACTACAGTGAGGCTAGATGGCTTGCACATGCTCTTCCAGCACAGGTCACATGTGGGGTTCTGCAACCTGGGTTCTCTAAGATTATTTTCTGGTGAAAGCACAACTACATGAGTGTAATAGTGCACTGGGTTATGATTACCCACAAAGGGAAGCCTTTGATGGAGTCTACCATCACTGCATCCCATCCTATGACAGCAGAGGCCAGCTACATCTGAGGCTATGACAGAGGAAGGGGACAGAGATCATAGGACATGGGACCAGCCATTCACCCTCAATGGGACCAGCCATTCACCCTCAATCTTCATCCCATTGCAGAGAACTGTCATGGTAGCTGAAGCAGATAAGTCTTGGGGACACTGATACTAATCTCTTTGTTGTGAATGAGACTTTGGCTTCAGCCTCCCCACCTACGGAATGGGATAGTTGTGCTTATTACTGATAGACTCATAATGGTTTGTTGGTGATCTTCTTTGCCTTTACTGGTAGTGTTAACAAACTAACATGAAATTTGTGACTTAAAAGTAAAGCTATTCTTGAACAGTTTTGGAGGTCAGAAGTCTAATATGATTCTCACTGAGCTAGAGCTGGTATTGGGGATGGAGTCTGTGTCTGTGACTCTGATAGTCCCTAGAGGTCAGCAGAATTCTTTGCTTATGGTGCCCCCACAATTCTGACCTCTACTTCTATAATTACATATTTTCTATGATATTTCTACTTCTCTCTTATTGAGAATCTCAGGATAATCTTCCCATCTTAATCCCCAACTTAATTAATTTGCTATGTCCCTTTTTCTTTATAAAATGATTCATTCACAGATTTTAGGATTTAGGCCATGGACATCATTGTGTGTATGATGAAGAATGGCCATGATTTTGCTTATCATAGTAGCTGATGAATAATTTAATTTTTTTATATCAATTCTGAGTTTTCTTAAATGTGCTGAAGAACCCATAATTTATTTAATAATTAACTGACTCATTCATAGTGAAGTTTTACATTCACCAGTGGTCTGTTTGAGAACTTGGTGTCCTTCAGCCACAGACACTTTCTATTTCTAAGTAGCCCAGAGTAGTTCTGTACCCAATAACATAGTCACCAACAGTCACTCACTTTGTGATAAAGGCTGTGGTAGTCATTCAAGTTTTTCTGTCCTTTCTGTCACATGGTAGACTGAAACCTCCCTATTTACTATGAATTAGCTTTGGCCTTGGGATTTGGTCAAGGAAAAGGTAAAGTATATTACTCCTGGGGAGATGTATAGAAAACCAAATTGGGAAGGTAGAAGCATATTGTGGACACAGAGCCTCGAGTAGACCAAGAAAATCTATCTTAAAGCTGGTGTTCAGTGCAAAAACAATGTCATGTGATAAATGAGAGAGACTTTGGGGGTATCTTTTACTGTAGCATGACCTGTCATCTGCTGGAATGTAGTGTTCATGATACCCATTCATCATCCTTACCTCTTTCCTGAAGAAGGGATCTGTAAGTCCCAATTGTATCATAGTGTCCATTTAGTAAGGGGCTGAAATTTGAAGAGAGCAGAAGGAGACACTGCTCATTTTGACCATTACATCCCAGATACCACATGTGATTTTCCAGTGGCTCCCTTAGCACGGATATTGTTAAAAATGGATTTTCATTTTTATGAATAAAGAATCAATAGCTAATCTTGTTTAGAAACTTGGGAAAGTCACATCTCTGATAAATGACAAAACCAATTTCTAGGTCTGAGGCCATTTTAAATATCTGTGAAGTTTAAGAAAATCATTCCACCTGTATATTTAGTGTTCTTTAATCAAAGTTTTCCCTGAAGTAACTAGAAATTGTACCCCATTACCCTTTTTTACTTCTTCCATAGACTTTGCTAGTCCCCTCCCTACTTTTGTGTGTGCCTGCATGTAGAAATACACACGCTGGCCACAGGAACAATGGAGAGGCATTACCTTGTTTTCTCTCATGAGCACCTCTTCTACTGCCTGGCGATTGGATTCTCCAATGTACCATTCATTCTGCCAAACCTCCTAGGGTACAAGTCCAATGAGGAACATATTAGGATCAAGAGGAGATATTTATTATGGACCACTTAATTCAAATTTTACTTTAATTCCACAAGTGTCCAATCACAGACTAATTGATATACATTCAACATAGAAACTTTTGATCTGGAACCTAGAAATGCCTACTGATGCCGGGAGAAGATGGACATGGCAAAAGCAACTGAACCTGGGTTGGTAGTAATAAAAAGAAAGTGCTCATTGGAAGTGGCTAAAAAATGTTCATCATTTAGGAAAAGTTTATTATTTGAGTCTCAGAAAGCAAAAACCTCCTAGCTGTCAGTATTACTCAGTGAATTCTAACATTGCAGAAAGATGCAAGGGTTTTCATCTATGCCCTGGCATTGCACGTGTGCCCATGATGGAATGGTCCTTCAATCTCTTCATTGAGTTATGAGGGTCACAATGTTGAGTCATCTTTCTCCAATGCTGTTCTTATTAAGTATCTCAAAACTTCTCTATACTACTTGTTTAGATCATGCATGATGCACAGTGCTCATTCTAGTTATAGAAAGGTAGCAGAGACTCAGGTAGTCAAAATCAAGGATATGACATCAAGTATTTGGTCTTCTATTGCAGTCTCTGCTCTTCCCACCACCAACATGAGCCGTCCAGTGACGGGCCAAGATGAATGTCATCTGGCCCCCATGTGCTGCTCCTACCTAAGGGCAGCTGCACTTCCTTTCATGTCCTCAGATTATGGGCCTGGCCAGTCAGACAGGTTTACTATTCTAACACACACAACAGCTACCCTGGGTTTATAGTCTTACAGTCCTTCTTATAGTTCTTCTGTCTGTGCTGTTCAACTCAGGCATTCTCCTCCATTGTGCAATATAAAATTAAAGGGAAACAGGACACAGGCAATCACAGTGAATCTCAAAAGCATTGTGCTCTTGGGAACCAAAGCCAGCAACAAAAAGTCAGTCTCTGGTTCAGTTTAGACAGGTTTCCAGTGAGGACACAGGGCGATGGAAGAAATCAGAGATGCTGTCTAGAACCACAGGAGGACAGGGTTTTGCAGGATAAGGAAAGAAATTAAGGTATAGTGCAAAAGGATTTCTTGAATCAGGAGAATGGCTAGCTTGGTATTTTCATTTGTCAAAAGCCATGAGACTTTACATAATACTTGCAATTTCTGACATTTATTACATGTAAATAATATCTTAAGTCCTTCTTTGGTTTTGTAAACAAACATAAATTGAAGCTAAAACTCTTACCTTGTTTGAAGTCCCCTTGATAATAAGTTATTCTACTTGAGAGATAATTAGTGCTGGGAGGGTCAAGACTGCCCTAGGCAAAGCTCAGACAAGCTCCCACTCAGAAAGTATCTGAGACCTCACCTCCTTGCTAGTGTGTGAGCCTTGCTATCACTGTGGTCACCATGGCAGTGGCTCTGGGACTCCTAGTTGGTCTCATGGACTGGGTGGGCTCAGCCATGCTGGGTTTTGATTACTCAGATTTGTTCCTTTAAGCTGGAAGATGACTTATAATAGTGGTCTTCAGTCTCCCTAATCTGTGACTCTTTAACACAGTTTTGCAGGCTGTGGTGGCCTCCCAATCATAAAATTATTTTGCTGCTACTTCATAACTGTAATTTTGCTACTGTTATGAATCATAATGTATATGCCCAATATGTGGGATATCTGATATATGATCCCCCAAAGAGCTGTGACCTACAGATTGAGAACCATTGCTTTAGATGCTGCACCTTGGGGCATCTTGAACTATTTCAAGATGTGTTTATAAGGGGTGCAGGGTGTAGGTTGGTGCTTCAGAAAAGTCATTGTTGGCTTATGAGTGACCATGAAAAGTAGCCAAGCTCACCCTTAATTCTTCCTTGTCTTCTGAGTGACTGCAGAGCACTGTGCTTGGTGTTAGTGTAGCCTTAACAGTGCTGACATTTCTAGTCAGCCTTCAACAGAAGACATGAGCCCCTTTCTCTGGGAACCCTTAGCAGGCTTCAGGATCCTGCTATGCCTTTTTAAAAGCATGATAAAATATACACAGTGTAAAAAGTCACCATTTTAGCCACCTTTGAGTATTCAACGCATCGCATTAAGTGCATTTATATTGCTTTAAAAACCATCACCATTATCCATTTCACGAATTATCTATGCTCTCAGACTGAATCTCCGTGCCCAGTAAACAACAGCTCTCCATTACTGCTTCTACTTCTCAGTCCTGGGGAGCCACCTTGATACCAGACATCTCTGTAGCCTTGGCTGCTCAGAGGACCCATTGGTCCTTTAGTGTCTGTCTGTCTTACTTCACCTGGTGTCATGTTGTTGCAGTTTATCCATGTAGAATGTGCCAGATTTTCTTTCTATTTGAGATGATGATGATGATGATGATGATGTGTGTGTGTGTGTATGCTTGTGTTTGTGTGTGATATTTATTTCTCTGTGAATGGACACCTGTGTTCTTCCTGCCTTTTTACTATCATAAATAATGTTATAAACGCAGAGTGTTCAAGTTCTGTTGGGCTCTGCTTTCAGCTCTCTTAGGGATGTGCCCAGTAGTAGAATGTGGTAAGTGACTTCTAGCTTCCTTTTTGTCTGTGCTCTGGAATACTATTTGAAAACATTACTAACATGTCAATGGAAAATGAAAGCAGCTAAGTTACCGAATATTACACGGACATCACTATTGAGAGGATTTAGGTCTGTTACAAGTCATAAGATTTGTTAAACTGTTGAAAACAGGAACATCTTGATGTGGCCCAACCTTCTCTCATGCCCATGGAACCCAGGCTCGGAAGGGAGTTTGGTCTTCTGTAGACATTTAGAGCCCAAGAGTCCTAAGGCTTATAAGACTGGTACAGTGAAAAATATTCAAGTCTATGTGAAGGGAAAATGAAATAGTATTCCTGAGCCCATTGGAAGATTGGAAAGCCATTAGAGAATTAGGTAGGCATTAATTATAAGGCCAAGCAGAGAAACTGGAGATACTATAGGAATTACAAGGATGCTTCACTTACAAACCATGATAAGCTCTGGAGCAGGACATCCAAAAGCTGGGGATATGGAAAAAGGGCAGCACCATCATCTTTGGTGCTGTCTGTAGTCAGTAATGTCACAGGTGATGGAGGGTGGAGCAGATAAGACAAAGAAAGGTCACTGTCCTCAGAGGAAATGTGAGTGCAGGATGTACTAAGAAGTGATTGTGTGAAGTGACCTGATTTTAGGGAGAGACCACGAAATAGATGAAGACAAACAAAGCCACTCATTAAACATTTCTAGCTCTCTTCTATGTCAGGGATCTGGACTCCTCAGGCTGTCTCACACATATAATCAGTGCTCAGGAAATGACTGCCCAGGCTCAACTGAAGTTCAACTGTGATCTATAAATCTTCTGATGAAAAATAAATTCTAGTATTTAAATTCCAGTTGATTGTCCATGAAACCTAACAAATACGAGTCTAGATCTCTCTCAGCCCCACCCTTGAACCCCCTGAAATGGATGAACAGAACATTCTGAGCATCTGATTTTTAACAAAAGTTAAAGATCTAGTTAAAAGAGTAATGATATATGAGTCAACAAAGCATTCTAGAGACATCAAAACCCACTGATTTGTCATTGTATGGGAAAAAAATTAAAGGCAACCACAATGATATGCTTTGGGCTTTTCCAGAAAGCTCTCACCAGATGTGAAGAAGTTTGCCGAGAAGCTCCTATCTTACCTTTGCATCAGGCTTGGGGGAGACAGGTTTCCTCATGTTTGTGTTTTCATAGGGCAGTGTATGATCACGAGGACTGTGGCTGGCTACGGCTTGGCATCTCCAAGGAAGACAGTGTTGCATGTTGCCTGTATGGTCTAGGAAGAAATGACACTTAAACGAAACTGCATTGCTGTCTCAGCCTGTCTCCCTCCAACAGGAAGCAGAGCTCATCACTTCTGCCTGGCCTTGGCCCTCTTTGTGGACTCCACCCTCTCTATTGTGGACTGCAATGCCCTCTGAATTACTACTTTGCTTCTACATTCACCTTGCCTACTCTCTCTCCACTGGGAACCTGGAGTAATTTTCCAGGACTGTAACTGTGTGGCTGGGGAGATGGCTCAGTGGGTAAGAAGTGCTTGCTTCACAAGTGGGATGAGCTGTGTTCAAATCCCCAGAACCCATGAAAAGGCCAGATGCTAGTGAACAGCTGTAATCCAATCATCTCTACAGGGAAATGGTAGACGAGACAGGAGAATATATCTGTCTTATCTGCTCCACCCTCCATCACCTGTGACATTACTGACTACAGACAGCGCGCCAAAGATGATGGTGCTGCCCTTTTTCCATATCTCCAGATTTTGGATGTCCTGCTCCAGAGGTTATCATGGTTTGCAAGTGAAGCATCCTTGTAATTCCTATAGTATCTCCAATTTCTCTGCTTGGCTAACCTTGCAAACTATACTAGGAAAAAAAAACTCTCAAAGACACTGCCTCAAATAAGGTGAAAGGTGAGAACCAAAACTGCAATGTTGTCCTTTGACCTCTTTGTGGGCCTACACACACACACACACACACACACACACACACACACACACACACACACACACGGGAGGGGGAGGGAGGGAGGGAGAGAGAGAGAGAGAGAGAGAGAGAGAGAGAGAGAGAGAGAGAGAGAAATGTAATTGTGATTTAGCTACTTATCCTGACTAAAAATCTTTTCATGAGTACCCACCCCAAAGTAAAAAATGTCTCTGATTTCTTTTGTTTGTTTGTTTAAATAATTTGTTTAGCTGAGTGTATACATGTCTTTAATCCCAGCACTTGAGAGGCAAAGGCAGACAGATCTCTAATCTCTGTGAAACTAGCCTGGTCTACAGAGTGAGTTCCAGGACAGCCAAGGCTATAGGGAAACCCTCCCTGAAAAAGCCACCAATAGTAATAATGATAATTTATTTCAGGAACATTATCTGTGCAAAGGTGTCAGATCCCCTGGAACTGAAGTTGCAGTAGTTGTGAGCTGCCATGTGGGTGCTGGGAATGAACCTGGGTCCTTTGGAAGAGCAGCCAGTGCTCTTAACCATAGAGCCACCTCTTCAGCCCCACTCGCTTCTGCTTTTTAATGCTCCAAGTTCCATCTCTTCTTATTTTTTCATCCTTACCTCATTACCCACTTCATCCAGGCCATAATGAACTCTGCTCTGTTTCTTTTCTTTTCTTTCTTTCTTTTTTAAAGATTTATTTATTTATTATATATACTGTATACAGAAGAGGGTACCAGATGGCATCTTCATAGATTGTTGTGAGCCACCATGTGGTTGCTGGGAATTGAACTCAGATGGCTCTTAACCTCTGAGCCATCTCTCCAGCCCCATCTGCTTTGTTTCTTAAACCTACCATGATCATTCCTAGCTTGGAAAATACCATGAAGAAACTTCAAATGTAAGCTAAGAAAACTAAAATATCATTTCTTTTCAACCTGAAAGAGCAGCTGATAGGGAAGCCATGGTAATTCAGGCCTGAATATTTGGCAGATATTTAATTTAAAATGAATAAAGCAAGCTCGTCATTTCATAGAACCCAAGGGGATAGTTTCTGTTGCCAATCATAAATTTAGACCACAAAGGTACAAGTTGGAAGCTGGGAAATTTGCATCTAACACAATAGTATCCTAATAGAGTTCTCTTGTGAGATTTGTGGTACTACTTGCAAATATAATATAAATATATTATATAATAACATATTGATGTGGTTGGGATAGTAACTGGATCCCTAAAGCATTTGTATTGAAGGTTTGATTCATAGCATGAGATACTCTTGAGAGGTGGTAGGTATTTTAGGAGATGAATCCTAGTTGGAGGAAATCTAGTCAGGGGGGATGTGCTGGTAAGGGGATATTGGAAGCTCACAGTGAAAATGAATAGCTTTGTTCCATCACATACTCCCTGCTATGATGCTCTGCTATATCATAGCCCAAAGCAACAGGGTCAGGCAACTATGGATAGAGGCTAAAAAAATGAACACAAACATACTGTCACACTGCAGTATGTCTGATTGACACAAACATGTTGTTATGCTATGTATGTCAAGGGTATGTCTTGCAGGATTGATCCCCAAATGGTAGTGCTATCAAGAGGTGATTGGTTCATGAGGGCTCTGACCTCTTTGTAGTTTAATATACTGATGAGTTAGTACATAGATTGTTAAGAGGTGGGTCCTAGTTGGACTTGAGTTACAAAAAGCATGCCTTTGAGGAGCTTATCTTATCCCTGGAGCTACTTCTCACTTTATCTGCTTCCTGGTACCCTTGAGGAGCTTTGCTCCACCACATACTGTGTGATGTTTGACCTTGCCTCAGCCCCAAAAGTGATGGAGTCCAGCAATCAGGGATTCAAAGTTTCAAGTAAAAGAAAATCTTAGATTCTTTATATTTTGTTTCCCTCAAGAATTTTGTCAGTGAGGGGAAAAGGTGGTTCATACATATATTAACACTGGAAGTCTAGATCATGTCTGTGAACCATTATTTCTAACTGAGCAATGTGTTGATGCCTGTGTAAGAAGTGAATTGAGATGCAAAATAAGCTTGTCAATTTTACAGAATATAGAAAGTTATTGTATCATCTGGCATCAAGATACCACCATTTGTCAAATTTTGATATGGTCTTTTCTCTACATACTTCAGACAAAATGAGAAACATTTCTGCCACATGTTGTTCTTGTGAACAGGAATCAAGGGCAGAGTGTTTGACATTTAGGTCAGAAGGATGACTGGTATCAGGAAGTGAGCCAAGCACAGCCAAGAGTTTTGTGACTATGTAAGTCATTTAAGCTAGGAATCCGTAAAAACCCTATAAAACCATAAGAGTATATAAACACTATGTAAATAAAATACTAGGCAAAAGTAACATAGCAACCAGGTGTGGTCTTGAGCACCTTTAACCCCAGCACTCTGGAGGCAGAGCTAGTAGACAGGTTTTTCTTTGCCTTTGAGGCCAGTCTGGTTTACAAAAAGAGTTCCAGGCCACATAGTGTGATGAGAGAGAGAGAGAGAGAGAGAGAGAGAGAGAGAGAGAGAGAGAGAGAGAGAGAGAGAAAGAGAAAGAACACATAAAAGCTGTGAGATGATTCTCATCAGGTCAGCATTATAAGCATATAGTGTTCATCAGTCTCAGCCCTAAGACCAAGCTGTTTTCCCAGTTTGCAGCTGAGTAAAAACCTCAGTTGTGTAGCTGCTTTAGACTCAAAACTTTGTCTAGGTGAAATGAAGTTTTGGCAAATATTTACTAAGAACAAACAGTATTCCTGATATCCTGAAAGTTCTATTTTAATTGTACCAGTGATTATCGCTTTTACTGAGCCTAAAAATATGTTTTAAGTTTTTAAAATGAGAACTGGACACAGAGTCTCTATCGCTTTTACTGAGCCTAAAAATATGTTTTAATTTTTTTTAAATTTTTTATTTTATTTTTTTTGATTTATTTATTTATTATGCATACAGTTTTACAGAAGAGGGCACCAGACCTCATCATAGGTGGTTGTGAGCCACCATGTGGTTTTGCTGGGAATTGAACTCAGGTCCTCTGGAAGAACAGTCAGTGCTCTTAACCTCTGAGCCATCTTTCCAGCCCCCATGTTTTAATTTTTTAAAATGAGAACTGGACACAGAGTCTCTTGCATGCAAATGATTATCCACTGGGATATGTCCCTAGAGCACTTCAGCATTTTTTTTTTTCTAAAAAAGGAGCTTATTAAGTTGCATAGGTTGGCTGTGAACTCAAAAGTCTTGCATTTGCGGTTCTCCTGCCAAGAAGCTGGGACTGTTAAGGCCTAAGCAGAAGACCCATCATCTAGAATCTAAGTACATTTATAATACTAAGGTAAATTCAACCAACAATTTATGATGCAAAAATAAGAAGAAAGCTAAAGATATTCCTCCTAAAATTTTGTTTGATAGATAATAAAATTTTCCCTTGAAATGGTATAGAATCCATACGGCTAACCTATTTTTACTTTTTGGGATTCTTTGGAAAGAGAATTCAACTTTCAGCCATTTTAAATAACTCTTTCTTTCAAATGTTGAGCAATCAAGAGAACAGTTTGGAGAACTGTACCTCCCAGACAATGAAGAGCACAGCGGGTAGAAGAGAGATGGATCTAACACAAGCAGGAAAAATACCAAAAAGCTAGTGAAGAGTTGAGCAGCCAAGAGTCACAAAACAACACAAAAGTAGACCCAGATTTCAACAGTCACAACAGACATCAAACATAGAAACAGAACACGTAAGTCAGACAGAAGTTGGCTTAAAAAACCGAATGGTGTGCTGGTCACATATTCAGAGTCTAAGGGCACAGAGAAATCACATGTAAAAGATGGCACCCTGTGCCTTACAGTCCTAAGAGCAAACCTACAGACCTATATACATGAGAAGAAAAACTGGCTTAAAAACTTCCTTGTAAGTTACCCTAGAGCAGAATGCAGGAGGCAAACTATTTAAATGGCAGTGGCCATCTTTCCTTCCTGGCTCGAAGCAGGAAGAACAAGCTTGAGAGGGAAATCAGCATTATCAGCATTTCTTATTACCCAGTTTGTGCTTTGTGCCCGATAGAATTCAGAGGTTATAAAATTTTTATGATATTATAGCAACTGATTCATTATCGTTCAACCCCACATGCCTTGCTTAAATATTTTAAAAGTCCTATTTTTTAAAAAGAGCATTTGGAAATGATTATGCTTTTGTAGTCTGTTCACAGAACTAGTTAAAATGAAACAACAGCAAATTTGCCACACAATTTTCTTCTGAATGCCGCTGGCTCGGATCTGTGTCGGATGGCGAATGAATAAATGAACAGTTGTGAGCATCCTGTCTGCATCCCACCACACCATAGGTTTTACTCCCCCAGAAGAAAAGCAGCCAAGTTTCCAAAGCTTCCTGCATGGGACATTGCATTTGAGGCTCATCACTCTTAGGACAGTGGAAAGGGACGCTGACAGCAAAGGGATTGGAGAAAGGTTGGTAGAAGGGTTTGGGGCTGGGTAGTCCACATCCCAAGAGGCAAAAAGCCTGATAATGATGGTTTGGGGTGAGACTGCACTTGCCAACACTTTCTACAGAATTCTTTTGTAGCTATATGTGTCGGGGCAAACTCTGACCCTTGCTATCAGCCCATGAGTGCTAACTTGTGAGCACAGTTAATATTCCCCAAGAGAGCCTCACAACTCTCTCTTGTTACCTTATAGGACAACACTTAAAATCAGGCACTATGTCCGTACTTATTTTAACTTATATTTATACATAATTAAAAATTAACATTATAGAAAAAAGGCCATATGTTTATTTTCCAAAAGAAAACATGACTAAATTCAAACACCAAAAAAAAAAAAAAATCATCCACACTTCCAAGTCTAAAGAACAATATTGTTACTATCTTGGTGTATAGTGACTCTGCTGAAGAGAGAAAGACACAGCTGAGGTGGAGGCAATGGTGCTTTCACTGGGCCTCCTCCACTGTACCTAGAGAGTGTGATGTTCTCAGCTCAGATACTCTGTTCTGTTCTGGCTCATCCGAGAGTCATGAACATAGTACTCCCCCGACACATAGTAATCAAGAGGAGAATACCCATGCCGGAAATAGCTGAGACAAATGACAGTGACAATGGTGAGCTCCATGGTGGGCACAGGGCTGAGCTTCTACTCTAGCTTTCCAAGTTGTATGTCATGATCAGTAAGAGCGGTCATTTACGTTATTAGGGTCATTGTTTTCATTTTACAAATTTCCAGTTAACATAAATTTACATTATACTCAATGTGTTGAGGGAAAATGTCTACAATTATTGGAGATGATGGAGACCAAAATCTGTTAACTGATATCGCACACACCCCTTTCTGGTGAAGACTAGATGTAGTTTGTTCTTATCAGTTTAATTACTAACTGCTAGATCTACTTTACTAAAATATATCTGAGGCAGTTAAAGAGACAGACGCACAACTTGAGATCCAGATAGAGTGGAGCCTACTGTACTTCTGGAAAGATGTCAATACTATGGTTTGTAACAATAATGCTTATAAGAGGATTATTTCATTATGAATTTAAATAAAGATTAAGGTGTTATATGACTCCCACACAAATGGAACACTATTAATCAGTGAAAATGAGACAATTACAAAGTACAAATGAGCTCAGTGGCTCCAGTTCACCAAATGGCTTCAGCTCATCTAGTCACCGTATAGCACTCTGTTGCAGAGTGTTGGCTTACCTGTTTATACCACGATTCCTACTTACAGTGCCCTTACCTTTGATATGTACACTGTGCTTTTCTGGAACGTAGGAAGAGCTGAAGAAAATGTTGGAATTGGTATGTTAGCATTCCTGTGACAGAGAAAATTCTACTTCTGGGCAAAGCTAATGCCAGTGTCCTAAGGTGACATTTGTAAAGTATGCATACTTTACTGAACTTGTTTGAATAATAGTCAGTTTTCTAAAGCAGCAGTGGTCAGCTTTTCCTCTCCTTTCTCAAGTCTGGTAAGCATTAGACATGAAACAAAGGGCGTGGTAGACTACTGTTTCCCCTTGTCATCTCTGTGAGAACATGTCATCACTCTCTGCTTTGTTAAGATGAGTTTGGCCTTGCCTTGTAGCTACACACATCAACACTAACATCCATATGCCAGGAGCTCATATTCTTTTTTAAATTTTTTTTATTAATTTTTTAATTTATTTTCCGCCCTGACCAGTTTGTTTCCCCTTGCTGCTCACCTCTCATTACCGTTCCCTGGCCTCTCCTCTGCTCTCCTAATCTACTCCCCTGTTTCTGATCAGAAGGAAGCAGACCTCCCATGGGGGCCAACAAAGCATGGCATATCAAGTTGAGGCAGGACTAAGCTCCTCCCTCCATCTGTGGGGCTCATATTCCATAGAACTATAGTTGAGAGTCAGTTATAGATAGGAAGAGAATTGCAGAAATTCACATCATTTGAAATGTGAGCTGTATGAGAAAATAATGCAGGGGATCCCAAGGAACTCTACACAAAAGAGGATTATAAAAATATAACACAAGGCAATCAAAAACAGCAATATGCATTTCTAATCGCAAAAGTGGTGTGACCAGGACTGCTCACCCACATCTGCACTTTGCATCTTACTTTAATTTTTTTGCTTTACTTTGGTACAGTCAGAGTTAGCTCTAGGTGTTAATAGATTTCCATTTAATTACATGAGCCATGCTACACCCCAAAGATTATGCTATTGGCGGAAGCCTCTAATTAAAAACAAGTTGACCTTTTCCTAGCTCCAGCGAAATCAATTGAGGACATATCTGCTTTTTGTTGTCCCCACAGAAACCCAAGAACCTTACAGCTGGCTTTATAATTGAAAATACTTGCAAGTTATCTGAGAACCAGACAGTGCCACCATCACTGGTTACACTTCTGATATCCAAGCTCTTGACTATTAAAACTGGCATCCCCTTACAAGGAGCCAATGTATCATTTCTGTTAAAAGACCAAGGGGAGAAATGAGTCTCAAATTTTCTCTCTGATTTTAAAGAGTTTGTGGGGAATGTTCAAAGAGGTGGAGTGCCCTTCAAGAATATTTTAGGTACCAAGCACATACTTCATAAGGATGAAAACCAACATAGAAGTAGTGACTCATCACTTTCAAATGAGCCTATGTTTGGGGGAATGCAAAATAAAGGAGGGACCTGGTTTCTGCTTCAGTGGGGAACAGTTTATGCAGGGAAGATATGACTGTGGAGAATTCTAATGGATCTGACAAATGTCCCAGGAAAAGTATAGAGGCAGACTGCTATGATGTGAGAAGTTGGTCACATATATGGAATTACTCAGTTGTAAAGGATGGGGGTGCATGTTCCAGGAAGGTTAGCACTGTGGGAAGGTTCAGAGATGAGAAACTGTAGCTTATTCTGCAAGATACCAGGAAATAATCCCATAGGAATGGGATGAATGTTCTTGGTGTCAATAGAAGGTTATTGTAGTAGTCCAGGCAAGAGTTGATAGGGGCTGGTCTATGCAAAGAGTTAGGAGGAGAAATGGGTATATTCAAGACATATTTTAGTGATCAAATTTTTGAGTTAGAAAAGAGTTCTCCTCGGCAGGAGAGGGAAAGTTTGGGATTGGCATTGGAAATAAGAGTAGATTTCAACACAGTCATTTTGTGATGCCTAGAACCTCTTTAAGGGGAGGGGCCTACTGAATAATTGAACACACAGGTCTGGAGCCAAGCAAGGTCAAGAGAGGGGGACTTGAGAACCATTGACATAAGGAGGGCATTTGACCCTGAGATGAATGAGATTGAGGCATTCAGTGACAGAAAGGGACTGTAACACGAACTCAGGTACAGCCATAATTTAGGGCTCTTCTGGGAGACAAGTCCAAGAATGAGACTTAGGAGAGGTAGCTAATTAAGAGAACAATTAAAATTAGACTTTATGGAATAAATCAAACAAACAAATAAGCTGAAACCACATCAAATAACTACCACAGATACAGGACAGATGGAAAAGCTTATTATCTTCTCTCTAATGTAATTTTCCCTCCAATTAGAAAATTGCAGTAAGAAAGAATATTGGGTCAGATGGGGCCTTAAGTAGTAAATAGCCTCCTATGAGGTACAAAGATCTCTGCAGGTCAATGAATGAGAAGTTATAAACAGGACACATTGGAGAATGAAGCAGGAAAAGGGAATTGGGGCTTGTGGTTTTCTGAGGTTCACAGGTTGGGAATTGTATAGAGAGCAGCCATTTACTAGTCTCTTGCTGTGTTCCAGACTCTATTTTAAGGTTAGACAACAAAACTGTTCATATCCATTGTTCACCAGTGGTGACATGTCTGT
This sequence comes from Sigmodon hispidus, assembly GCA_004025045.1. Classification (NCBI taxonomy): domain Eukaryota; kingdom Metazoa; phylum Chordata; class Mammalia; order Rodentia; family Cricetidae; genus Sigmodon; species Sigmodon hispidus. The sequence continues at coordinate 59,049 of PVIH01005335.1, forward strand.
CTGAGTCTAGTTGCTACTACCTCACAACCCTTCTCTTCTATCACTAATGTGGATACTCCCAGTAAATATTATAAATCAAGGCACCAGCTCAACTTTGGGCATGCATCAGGAGAGCCATGACTACTAGGCAGTATCATGTTGTTATGGCAACAGGGGCTTGGGTGTTGGACTCACTTCAGTGGTCAAGGAACTCTGTCTCTCTGGATTTCATCTTTTCCATTTGAGGAATGAGTGAAATGATGTCCTGGATTCACTGGCTCTAACTGTGGGTGTGATGGATGGAAATAGATTTTCTATACAGTAAAAGAAGTAACAATGGGGAAAGTAGAAGAATAGAAGAGCGAATGTACTTCTGGCTGGAGGACATGTAATGAGGATGTAGTGTGTAAGGGTCAGGAACTGAGGTCACAGCCATTAGCCAGGTTGGCATAGCAGCATCTCAGAGTGCTAACTAGGCAGGCTCTACATTTTGAGAAAGTCATTACTAATTTTTATCAAATGACCTTGATCAAAGAACCATCTTCTATTCTTTAACTCCTCAGTCAAGTTAATGATGTCACAACCAACTGATTATGTGGTTACATCATCTGAAGTAATATTCTCAACACTTGCTCACCTATACAGTACTGTTCAAATGTGTCTGTGGGCTTTGATGCAGCTGTGAACTGAGAATAGCTAGAGGTGACCCACTTTTCCTGAGAAATTGATCAGCATCCATCCAATTCAGTTAATATTCAAGTTTTTACACCTCTCGGTTGCCTATAACATCCAATCATTTATAAATAGCAGAAAGAGATTCTTAGATTTTATGGCAGATGGAAATTTTTTGGTTTCCTTGAGACCTATCACTGGGTTTCAGAGTAGAAGGTCCAACACTTCCTGTTTCTTAGAAGTCTTGTGAGTCACTGTCTAAGATCTTTGAGGGCTCATGTCTGCTGACATGAGAACTAATATGAGTTCTTACCTGACGACGACAGGTGGGCTCTTCTGAATGTTTTGGTTTTGTGATGGGTGAGAAGGTCTTGGCTTTGCCTGGTGATAAGATTCTGGAAAGTATAACATACTTCAATCAAATTGCATAGTGAATACAATTTAGGGCTTTCAAGAGCATATTGGGGTGGCTATAATTTAAGTGCTCTTATTATCATTAGGGGGCTTTTTGGAAACTCATATAGTTTATGATTCCTCCCTGTCCCAGGAGCGCCCCTTCTTAAGGCTGTAAAAATTGCATGGATTGTTTACCGTCTAGAGTACACATGACTGTATTTTTCCAGTAAGACAGAATGTTTAAACAGAAGGCATTTTACAAGTTATTACAGATGAATTACTTTTAAAAGACTTTGACTTTATCATGTACCCATACTCCCCTTCATTCTTTTGTTTATTTGTACAATTCAATAAGTCTTTTTGTAACACTTATGGAATAGGTTCTCTGCTAGAATATGGAGTTACAGTGGGAAAAAGAGACGTGGTTCTTAAATAAAAGAAGATGGTATGCAAGCAGAGCAGGGAGAAAGTTTTGGATAGAATGAATGACATAAAGAAAATAAAGTGTGCTTTAGATACAGCGTTGACCTTGTGCAGTTAATGAGGACCTTCTGAGAGAGTTGACTGAGGAATGCCATTCTGATGAGAATGATGTTAAACCAAAGGACTGCTGTGAAGGCAGCAGGGGCTAGGGATGTCTACTGCTGCACAAACCACTTGTCACAGAGAAGGTAAGCTTCCAAGGTTCTGATGGAGGCCAGCAGTTATCATCTGGTAACAAACAGGGATTCATTTCTCAATGTTTCCTCCTTGGTCACTGTTTTAGACAACCTTAACTATCAACTTTATTCATCCTTCAGTAATCTGAAAAAATCCTCAATTGAGGAATTGCCTAGAACAGATTAGCCTATATTCATGTCATTGGGGGATTATCTTGACTATTAATTGACGCAGTGTGCTCAGCCTACTGTGGGCAGTGACAACACCAGACATGTGTGCTTGGGCTATCTAAAAAAAGCTAGACATGAGTCTTGGGCAGGGGGTTAGCAAGCAGTATTCTTCCATGTTCCTGCTTTCAGGTTCCTACTTTGATTTTCTGCCCTGATTTCTTTCAATGAGTGATTGTGACCTTAAAGCGTGAGCTAAATTCTCCCGTAAAGTTGGTTTTGACCAGAATGTTTTAAGTACAGCAACAGAAGTGGCTAGAAAAAAAGAACCAAGTTCAGTCATGCCTCCACACTGGAGTTACATAGTATGCTATTTCTATTTCTAATTTTCATCATGGTTTTTAACCAGCCATTGAAATATATGAAGGACATTAAATATACTCTGATGTGAAAGTTATAAAGCACTGTTCCGCCTGTGATGGCAAGCATAAAGCCGGGGAAGCATGCACACACTGGCTGGCTTGCCTTAATTTGGGTAGTTAGTCTGCACTCTGCACAAGGTTGGCCACAGACTGGACACCTCTGTTGGAATGGGCTGTAATTACTTGCAATGGCATTTGAGTCAGTGATATGCCCATTAATTCCACACCATAAAAATTACTTCTTGTCATCAATAGCCACTTGGAGGATCTGCCCCTCTAGAGCATAACTATGTCCCATTGTTACATTACTACATCAAAACTTGCTGCAAAATTATCTGGATGGCTCAGCACGTTAAGATTCATAATAGTTTTCATAGTTATTTCAGTTGCTAATAAGTCTGTAGTTCTCTGTCAGGGCCCCTGAAATTCACAGACCTGGGCAGGCCCCCTCTTCCATTGTTCTAACTTCTTCAGTATATAGGGTTGAGGCAACTGGAGACCCACAGAGGAGATATGACACAGACCCACATAGTTTTATTTCAATTAGAGAGAACCTCAGTTGAGAATGTGTCCCGGTAAAGATTTGGGACATTGTCTTGATTAATAATTGATGTAGAAGGGCCCAGCTCACTGTCTGAAGTGACACCCCTGAACTGGTGGTCCTGGATGCTGTAAGTAAGCAGGCTAGTCAAGCCATAAGAGGAAACAGAGTAAACAGCTCTCCTCCATGGCTTCTACCTCTAGGTTTCTGCCTTGTTTGAGTTCCTGCTCTGAATTCCCTCAGTAATAAAATGTGACCTGAGAGTTTTAAGGTAAAATAAATCCTTTCCTCCCTAAGTTGTTTATGATCATGGTGTTTTATCACAGCCATAGAAAACCTAATTAAGACACATGGTAAGTTGGAAAAAGGTCTCTGAATTACAATCCACTGCTTCTTCATTGACCTATGTTGTGTCTTGATAACTCTCTGGGCCATGACACTGGCCTTTTAAATAATAATTTATTTAATTATTAATAATTTACTAATGGGAAACAGTATTTTAAAGATAGGCAATGAAAGTACACTACTGTCCAGCATCTTGCTGTTTAACAAACTGTAGGTTGCATATGTCTATATCAATAACACCAACAGTGTGCACACGTGTATGTATGAAAGCATGTTAACACTGGACTCAAAGAGACATCAAATTCTTCTCCTGAACAGTGAAATAGTAATGAATTTCTCAAGTGGCAGAGGTGTGACTTCTTTGGTTAATGCATATAGATAAAAAAGATACTGTCCTACTCCTACTTTAATTATTCTCCATAGAACAAAGGATGTTGGAATGGCTTATGAAGACTTACACTCATCTGATGACTTCATCATACATACTGCCTATAGATTCCAGACTTCAAACTCTCACCTTCTACTCAGTGCTAAAACTTTAGACCTCAACACAGGATCCAGTGTGATAGCACTAGGGTAAGAAAAGCAATGTAAATAGTTACCTTCTTCTGCTCCAAGGACCTGCATCGAATTAAAAAAAGATAATGGTAAATGACTTTAGGCAACAGAAAATTGAACCTAATATTAACAGAAAATTAACTGTGTTTATTATGAATTTTATTAGTAGAGTTTAGGGAAATTTTTTGTTAGTACAGACTTTTAAGGAGCTATGCAAATAGTTTTCTAAAAGACTACACAAAGTTATATATTCTGTATATAATGTAACATGTATAGTTGGTCAAGGGTGTTAAAAATTGATTTGACTACTGGAGATCTATACACTTATACATTTAAAAGTCTTTAAAATATTTGCATTACAACAACTGTCTTGGTGAGATCCATTTTCTATGAAACCAAATCTAGCCAAGTTATATACAAAAGGATGTTCATGACATTGTTCCTTATAGTACCAGAGTGTTAGAAATAGACTGCCGATCTAGATAAGTAAGAAGTGTTCATTTAGTGGCCTAGAAGGGAGCCATTTGGTGGTTAAGAGTGCTTACTGTCCAAGTGTGAGGACCTGAGCTCCAATCCCTGTCACTCATATAAAAGGAGGGTATGGCCACATGTGCCTGTAACTGCAGCAATGCAAGAGGAGGGAGCTGAGATTGGTGGATGCTGGAAGCCTTTGACAAGCCAGTGTGGCCAGAGTTCAGGTTCTGTGAGGGCTCTTAAGGGAATAAGACAGAAAGCAACAGAGTAATAAACTTGACATTTTCCTCTGGTCTTCACTTGTACACACAAGGGCTTGCATACATACAAATACCACACACAAACATAAATACACATACACATAAAAATTGTTCACTTTGGTGTTATACTTGGTTACTGAAGTATTATGCAGTAATATCAGATATCTTTGTAAAAACAGGAATAAGAATACACTACACACAGGTTGCATAGGGTCTTGTTTTAAATGTACATAGGCCTGTGCATATACACACTCAAAACAGGATTGAAGAAAGACTATGAAATAAGAGAGGTCATGCTAGAGTATGAGGCTGTAATTACTTTACATTTTACAAGTTCTCAGTTTAAAAAATGAAAATTTTCAGTTAAAAAATGAAATGTTATTGTCCTTAGATACATCTCTTTTCAAACATTCCCTTTCTCTTTCTTTGATTAAAAGTGGTGGACTTTCTGAATGTGATGAAAAATCTACATGTCTATTGGGCTTGCATTCTGACTACACACACACACACACACACACACACACACACACACACACACACACACACACGCACAGAGAGACAGAGACAGAGACAGAGAGACAGAGACAGAGAAAATTTTGCTGTCTCAGCCATCTGTGTGCTGGGATTACAGATATGTACCACAATGCCTGGCTCTTCCATCAAAGTATGAAGAAGCAGAGAGCTTTACAGTGGAATTAGCACTTCACTGCAAATAATTTCCAAAGTCCACTCCAGACATTGCCTCTGCTGGAAAGCCCCAAGAAATCATCTAGATAAGAAATTTATTAACCTGGGAGGTGGGACTGTCATGATATGGCTTGGGAAACTTGTGAAGTAAAAATGTACTGATTATAAATAAAATCATACTTTCTTTTGTGGGCACAACGAAGGTTTATTATACCTTTCATCAGAAATTCAAACAGCTGTGAAATCTAGAAATATTAGCAATCATTGTTTTAAGTAAATTACAAGGTGGCATCTGTGACCAGGTTCCCAAAATTATCCTGAGGCTAACTGACCTAGAGCCCAGCTCTCTTGATTCATGTTGCCTTTGGAGACAAGAAACCCTTAGCTTCAGGTTGTTTAAGAGGCATCCTGTGCCTCGTTCCAAGCAACTGGAGGCCCTTTTTGTTTTAAAGACCTCAGTATCCCCAGGGTTCTGGGATGAGAGTATGTGTATTATGAATAGCAAATCAAAGCTCATCCATAGGCCAGGTATAAAGGGTAATGAATCCATTCTAAAAGAGTGGTTTGAAAGTCTTCCCACTGAGTGTTCCCCAGAAGTTCAAAGTGCTCAATCTGATACTTGAGGAGTTCTTGGGCTTGTCAAAGTCAAGAGGAAGAAGCCCTGCATATGCCATGAAAAGCCTGCTTCTGGGAGAGCAGTTGCTTTATCTTGTTGGCGCCCAGCTAACTGTTTTGCTTGAGGGTTCCAAATTCCAAATCAAATACAATTAGAAAAGCACAGTGAAATCTCTCTAGCCATTCTACTTACATTTATTTATCTGTTAGCAAACATAGTTGAGTGAGCTAAAATGTTTTCTTTGCCTTATCATCCCTCTCTCCTTCTTTTCTCTTTTTCCTTAAAACTTATTTTCACTCCATTCCCCCCCCCACTCCCCGCACCGGACAGAGCCACAGCAGTAGGGAGCAGATCAGAATGGTGAGATCCAAGGGCAGGGCTCCATCTTCTGCTAGCTGGGGAAGCTCTGCCAGTCAGCTCCTCCCTAGGGCAGTGGTTCTCAATATGTGGGTCTTGACCAAATATTTACATTACCAGATATTTGCATTATAATTTATAACAGAAGCAAAATTACAGTTATGAAGTAGCAACAAAATAATTTTATGGTGGGGGGTCACTGTAACATGAGTTGCTGGGGGTCACTGTAACATGAGGAACTGTATTAAGGGATCACAGCATTGAGAAGGCTGAGAACCACTTGGGGCTTTGGGAAGATCTCATGGGACCCAGCCTGTAGCAACATGGGGAAATAGAAGTTCTATGTGAGCTTGAGTCAGGGCAGTTAGCTTGTAGTTTCTGTTGGAGCAGACTTCTCTACACCACACAGCCAAGCAAGGGCTTAGTGTGTTTTAAGTAAACCTGGCTGTTAAGATGATACTAAGTTCTAGTGGAAGAAAAGAAAAAGTTACAAAGGAAGTAGGCAGTTCCCTGTGCTTCCTGCTACCAAAAGTGATCACAATATTGCTTCTTACAGATAATGCATAAAGTTCCTCCTGTGCTAGACAAAACAGCTACTTACCTCACAGAAGTCCTTTTTGCTCGTCTGCCTGCAAAAAGAAAGAAGGAAAAAGGAAAAGAAGAAATAATGTGTTAAATAAAAGGCGATTTATCATGGGTAAGATAAAATCACTCTGAACCTTATAAACCTTTGATTACATTTTCATGGCCAAATTAACAGCCCATAGTCCAGTGTGAATTCATCACTGTCCCATAAAACTAAAGCAGGCTATTTTTCTTGTAATTTTCTAAGGGCAAGGAGAAACGCTGAGCCAGTGTGGAAGCTGGCGAGAGGAGGCACGCGGAGACATCATTTCTTACTGTGGAGCGGCGAGAGGCTTGAGCCACCCTCCTCCCTTCTTCCTGACACTTGAGCTTCCACACCAGAGATCCTCAGCAAGCTCTCAGCTTTTCACTTTGAGAAAGGGAGTTTTAAATACAAAGATGTCAGGGTATCAAGATCCCAGGAAGGCCAGGGAAAGAATGCAGGTGACAGAGAAAGGGTGACACAGAAGAAAAGCTGTGTGATGGCATGGGAAGGAGGGAATTCAATATGGGTACTGAGTGTGCAGTTATTAGATGAGTTGCAGGGCAAACATCAAGTGTTTAATATGTGGACAAGCCTCCAGGACTCATCTGTATATGAATGTGAGTGTGTGTGTGTGTGTAGGACAGAACATGGCACAGTGCCACCCTCTATTACTGTCTTACGTTACCTTTTGAGACAGGGTCTTGTTGTGTAATATTATTTTAACTGGGCAAAGATGTGTTACATTTCTTCATGCTGCAGAATATTACTTTAACAGTGTAAGGTGTGTTACATTTGTTTAAGCTGCATTTGTTTAATTACATAAAGATGTCATTTGTTTCACTTTGCCTGCCTATGGCACCTGCTTGGTCTAATAAAAAGCTGACCAGCCAATACCTAGGTAGAGAACAGATAGGAGGGGCTGGCAGAGGGGCAGAGAATGAATAGGAGGGGAAACCTGGACTGGAGAGACAGAGGAGAGAAGAAGAAGAAGAAGAAGAAGAAGAAGAAGAAGAAGAAGAAGAAGAAGAAGAAGAAGAAGAAGAAGAAGAAGAAGGAATAAGAGAGAGGCACAACCAGGACAGGAAGTCAAGCAGCCACTGGGAACAGACATGAGAATCAGTTCAAGTAAGATATACAGAAGGAAGAAAGGGAAAAAGACCCTAAGCAAACAGTAGATATAGAGAAACAGGCTAATTTAAGTTAAAGAGCTTGCTAGAAATGAGCCTAAACTAGTCCGAACATTCCTAACTAATACGGAGACTAGTCTAAAAAAGCTTCCTCATTTTTAATGTTTTACGCAGTCCCTGTGGGATGAACACATGTAAAACAAGAAATATTAGTGGGAATAATGAAACAGAATTGATACTATACTGTTAATTATTTTGTGGTTAAATTCAGGCTAATCTCAGTGTTTTCAATGCTTGACCTTCTAGTGTGTCATAGATGCTGTTGGGCTGACTTAATTTAATATGTGATGGGTGCAAGGTTCATTGTATACTTGAATGCAAATGGATTTATGTGATCCTATGTACAAATATATATACACATATATATTTATTTAAATGCAGAAGCTGAGGCTAGAGAGAAGGCACAATGGTTGAGAGCATTTGCTGCTCTCAAGTTTGATTTCCAGCACCCACAAACATTGGGTGGCCCACAGCTGCCTGGAACTCCAGTTCCAGTGCTCTTTCTCTTCTGGCTTCTGCGCGCGCGTGCGCGCGCGCGCGCGCGCACACACACACACACATACACACACACACACACACACACACACACACACACACACACAAAGAAAAAAACCTTTTAGAAGTGTAGAGGTGGTTTTAGAATTATAAAGTTACAGTACTCATGGCATTCAGCTCTGTGAGGAGTGTGGACTGTGTAAGAGGTCCTGAGATTTTCTATATTTACATATTGACTTTATTAGATCTACAAAAGGGTGAAGGGAAGTTTGGTTTGCTAGGATTTGAACCTGCACTGTCAGCATGAGCAATATTTGAAAACCAAATACATTCAATTTACAAAGGCCTTTCAAATATTCAAGTGGATTTCCTGGAGTCTGCAAGCAAATTTTGCTCCCTAAGATTCTGTATGCTCTCTTGCTTGCTTTCAGTTATATTTGTAGGGCGGGAGAGTGGCTGTCCTGATAGATAAAGTCCTCAATGTATAAATCACTGTTGCACCTCACCAATTGAATGGGGCTCCAGGACAGGTCTGCTTTGGGGTCTTTAGTGTTAATAAATTGAATTTTCAGGCAGAACCCCAGCACTAAATCCTTTCTGTGTAGAGTAGCAGGGGGGGGCACCCTGGTATCTGGTTCAATCCCCAGAGCACACATAAAAAGACTGCACATGGGATCTGTTTGCAGTTAGAACACAGAACACTTTGATTAATACTCAGGATGATGCTGTTTGGTGTTTGGACTGTTGAATGAAAATATCAGTGGATCCACAGCCATAAAGTTATTTCCTTTTGAGATTTCTATAAGATTATGTCAATGGAAGGCTTTGCCTATGTGAATTAGAAAGTCCCAACTGCCTATTCAACATGTGCTTTCTTGCTCTGTAACAGAAAGAAAATTTTGTGAGTTCAAAGTTTTGTTTTGAAACTTCTTATATTGCAGTTGTTTATGGTTGAGATGTAAGGTTCTGTTCTGAGAAAAAAATATTTTAAATGGAAAATACAAATTGAGCAAAAAAAGTATGTGAATATTATCGTTTTGTAGCATTAATAGTTGAAAATATCCAGCTAGTGTTCCTCACAATGTCAAATTCTCTAGTGTCTGGTTGTTGATAAGAGAGCTAAAGGACATGTCCTTCCCTGAAGTGCTTCTACTCAGCATTGTTTTGTGAAGTTAAGAGTTAATGATAAAAGAGAGGGTGGCAGAGCTGGTAGAGACAAATGGGGCCTGGAAGACAATAGCTGAAACCACACCTACTCTTCAGGGTGAACAAAGGCAATGGTGAAGGCCACATTACAGTGCCTGCTGTTTGTGCCCCGGGAGCCAGAGCTAACAGCCTCCACTTTTGGGCACTTCTTTCCCAAGTACCTTACAGAGAAGCTGTTAGAAAGAGAGACACAGCATTCTGTGTAGTCCCTGCTGATGCTCAGAGCTCCAAGGTTCTGTTTACATAACAGTGGCCTCACTGTTTACTGGCTACTCTTGAAGCATCAGTAATGCTGTTTGGCTACTCTTGAAGACCTGAATGCAAGTGAATTGGAGAGCATTGCTCTTTTCCTGTAGTAAAACCCTCTTGTCCATGGCCATGTCCTCAGTCTCCTCTGGGACTTTTCCTATGTGCACCTCATCAAGGCACCCACCTGGTTTGCTTTTTGAGCTGCAGTATGGATGTAGCATTTTACTGAGACTATGCTAGCCTGGGCATCTGTTCTCAGCTTTGGAAACTCATTCTTGTCAGCTTGGCTGGCATAGGTCTATGGGCTGACATGTGCTAGTTCTTTGGAGCCCTTTCATTGGAAAGAACTTGCCCAATTCATATCATGTATAAAAATGATGAAGTAAATATAAACTATGTTCCCAGGGACCACAGAAATACAAGTCATCAACATGGGACCCAATAAAGTAACAATATCAAAACTGGAAATTTCCGCTTAAAAATATAATTTTTTAAAAAAAGATAATCAACTTTTTTATGTGTATGTATTTTACCTGAATAAATTTATGTGCATTATACAAGTGCAGGAAGCCTCCAGAGGCCAGAAGATAGCATTAGCTTCTCTGAAACTGGAGTTACAGATGACTGTGAGCTATCATGTAGTGCTGGGAAATGAACTTGAATCCCCTACAAGAACAGTACAGCTTTTAGGTATGAGCACTTAACTGCTAACTCATCTCTTTAGCCCCAGGAAAGTCTTGATGAAATAATCCAATATGTTAAAAATGCATCAAAGTTCTGTGACCAATGCTTCTTAGCACAGAGAATATAACCCAGCCACAGAGGGACTCTCCAGAAATCAAGGGTATTATCCCTGACATTGGAAACCAAAGCCTGAAGGAGGGAGGAAGGTAAAATAACAATAAAGATATCAAAAAAGCAATAAGGATTAATACTTTAACTATTCACTTAACAATACCTATAATACATGCAAGTCAGCATATTCAAATTTACATATAGTTTGAATAGAAATTTCTCATCTGGGATAACAATATTCCCTCCAAGAGCCAAAGATCATCTAATAAAAATCCCAATGACCAAGCACAAGTTGTTTGGAGTTGTTGGTCAGGATTGCTCCCAAAATATTAGAGGCTATTGGTATTGCCCTCAGTTGACCCTCAAGGTGGGAAAGAAGTTCTTGATGCTGAAGACACCATGCACTTAAGATGCAGAGCCCAGGGGACCTAAGCTGGGACTGATCTGAAAACTTCATTCATGAGAACTAGTTTTCATGTTATGAGAAGGCACCATGCAAGCTTCCAAAAGAGGGAAGCAACCATGACATATAACTCTAAGGGTGCAGCAATGGTACACATATCTTGGTAGTAACCAACAGTTCTATAATTGGACTGAAGACCCACTAAACAGGAGAAAAATCATACCTGGCATTAGAAACCCAGCCAACCACCCAGGCCTAGTGAAGTAATGGAAGTTGGAGAAAAACAATCTACTGCTAGTTTACTAAATCAGCATAGCCTCTAACTGCATTCCAAACATTTGTCCTTCTGCCAACAATTATGTGTAATCCCCACCCTTTACCAAGGAAATGTATCATTGCAGTCGACAGAGACCATTACAGACAGCCACAACAAATGTAGAGTTACTTATGGAACCTAGTCCATTGACTACATCTGCAGAAAAATCTCTCACCTACGGCTCAGGGAACATAAGAAACAAAGGATAGAAAGACTGCAGGAGCCAGAGAATTAGGGAGTTTGCTATGTGATTGTGTCTCCTAGGAATGTCAAAAGTTACACCCATAAAATCCCGCTAACACGACTTCCTAAACATAATCTGAATAAAGTCAACAACAACAGATATGACAAGGTGAGTGTGTGTTTGAGATCACGTGGCTTCAACCCTATCCAAAGAACTATAGGAAACTAAGAAATCCTGAGACGGAGAAATAGTCTTCCCCAGGGAAGATCACAGCAATTGGTTATCCAAAACCATATGGTCAGCCCAGAAAAAAACAAAACAAAACAAACAAACAAAAAACCCAAAAACATACATACAAGTAAAATAATACAGGCTGAGTAGGGTATATTTTATATACATATTTATATATGAATGTAACAACAGTTAATAAAAATAAATAATACATTTAAAAGAGAGGAAAGGAAAAAGGGAGAAGATAAGTGATATAATAATGTAATCTCGAAAAACAAAAGAGACAGTTGAAAAAAGTCCTTTTTGGTCCTGATGTTTTATCAAAGCAACAAAAACGGTAACTAATACAATGAGTATCTTTGGAAGCTTCTGCACCCTCTAAGGTACTTACATAGTCAACATCCACTGCTGTCCATGTCAGGCACTGTGCTAAGAAATGTGTACACTGAAACTGGTTAACCTTTCCTTTTGGAATGGATGTGGCTGGCTAGAATCTTGGCATAATATAGGAAGAGAGAATGGCAAGAACAGACAGATTCAAACTAAAATCTACTCCATGCTATATAGCTCATTGTCATAGTGTTCATACTTCATGGGAGCTAGAACAGCTGCCCTAAACCTGTAACCTTCAATGCTTGCCTGCCAGCATCCCACTTCCTCCAGCCAGAATCTACCTCTCCAAGTTTATATAAAACAGTGCTGGATTTTAAGAAGCAGAATCTCTATCAAAGATTTCAGAATTTCAGAGACTTGTGTTCTTTCTCAGGTGCTAAGCAAAGGGACACAGGGACAGATGGAGAAGACTGTCCAGATAAGAGAAGGTGCTTCTCTGAGGAGTTTGTATGGGTCAATAAAGAAAAAGATGAGGGGTCAATCCAGCACAAGCGGGAGAATCAGAATTTCAGGAATCTAACATCCCATTAAGAACCAGACACAAGAAGGTTTTTCACAGATGCTCAAAATGGCTTGAATTTCAGTATTCCCAAGGGACCATTCTACCTAGTTATGTCCCTGCATTAGCAGCCTGCTAACTCAAGCCTTCCGTGAGAAATCCTCATTTATCCTGAGCCCGGGAAGGAGAGGTACACTCCATCCTCCCTGGAGACTGTTGGAAATCCACAATCTTTAGGAAACGTTCATAATTAGCATCAGCTGGGACACTTCTCTTGCTGATGGAGGGCTGGCAAATCTGTGTGTCAGCAAGGCAGTGATGTTTTTGGCAGATGGGTGTTTATGCTTGGTTATTTTCTCCAGGCTGTGTCTGGAAACTGGCAATGGAGATGCCCTGGACTGCTTCTGGAGTTTTCTAGATCCCGCCCCCCTCTTTTCTTTTTATAGAGTCCTGATTTCCTCTTGGCATTTCTTGGGTTTTCTGTGTTGACCAGTTCAGGTCTTAAGAGAGCAGTTTTGCAAATGACTTATCTTTTTGCACAGAGCCGTGTTTGCCCTGAAGAGTCTAACACAGGTCCCTAAGTGCATTTTTCTTGTATGCATAGCACCGCCATCCCCCAGTGGTATGGAATTCAGAGAGGGAATATGCTTGGTTTCTCTTATCTCTCATCTCCCCACTGGCCACCATTTTTACTGGTCATTTCACCACAACAGTAACAAGTATCTCACCGGATCTCCCTCTGAACTTCTGGGAAGGCATGTCTTAGAGGGAAGAGTGTGCTGATCTCTGGAGGTGCTGGAGGTAGGGGTTGATACTTCTTGGGGAGGGTGATGATGGGCCTGTGGGAAGAGTAAAATGGTAAGGGTTAAGTGTGGTGATATGTTACATATTTAATAAAACCTAGAATATCAAGAGATCAACCCACAGTCAAACTAGGCAGAGGTAGCTCTGGGAGTTTCAGGGATAACAAAGCACTGGTACCTCACACAGCACAGGGATGCAGAGAATTTCTGTGAGTACAAGGCCAAACATCTGGGCTTCATTGGCACATACCTTTAATCCCAGCATGGGGAAGGGAGTGATGACCTATGCCTTTAATCCCATAACGCCAGAGACAGAGATCTTTCTATGTTTCTGTGAGTTCAAGGCTGACTACCAAGTAGAGTAGCTCAAGCCTTTAATCTTAACCTGAATGGGATACAGCTGGGCAAAGAAAGTATTTAAGGCAGGCTTAGGAAAACAGCAGGCATAAGAAGCAACCAGGAGTGAGGAGGCTGAGGAAGCTGGAAGACAGCTGGGTGAGATTTGACTGTGGTGCTTCTCTCATTGATATTTCAGCCTTCCCTTGTTATCTGGCTGAGTATCTTTCATTACAACCAGATTTTGTGCAGCAGTTAAGAATGTCTGTGGCTATCGTTTTCTCAGACAGTGGATTGACTCTGGCTCCCTCTTTCCCGTCCTCTGCTGTGGGTTTAAAGCTTAAATGTGAAGGATGCTTTCTGCAGCCTGGACTGTTATGGATGTCTTCAAATCTTAGTTTCTTCAGACTTCCAGAGTATTGTGCTCTGATGCTTGGCATTCGGTAGTGTGTGTGTGTGACAGTTTCCTACAAGTGTAATATGCTTTTCAATGTGCAACCCATTTGGACTTTAGGAGGCCTGGGGAAAAAAGAATAATGACCTCCTGCTTATTTCACACTGGATGACCTGAGTTTTAAAAACTTCCTGAAGAATTTTGAAAAAGTGTGCAAGTCAATAAAAGCCTATTTCATCCATTTTCTCCAGTGCTTCATTTGCTCATTCACAAAGTGCATCATGAAGTTTGGTGGATTCTGGGAATGCAAAAGGAAATAAGATAGACATAGTCCTTGGCTTAAGAAGCTCCCACTCCATGAAGAGGAAGGGTAAGGAATGAAGTGATTGACATGCTTGGCTGAGGACACATTGGCCTAAGGAGAGCAAAGGCATTTACCAACCTAGCCCCAGTGGCTCAGTCTGCAGCTCTTACCTCTGTGTATGTATACATAAAGCAATAATTAGCATTAATATATGTGATATATAAACATATGGACTTACATGAACATGCATTGATATATTGTAAATTCTTAAATTATAAGTCAACTTTTTTTGTGAAAATTTAGATTTCTGGTTGATTGACATACTGATTTCTGTGTTAAGTCTTTCTTGATCTCATGAGTCTGGGCTAAGGAAAGGAGCAGGTCATGTTCTGGGAAGAAAGAACAGCAAGTGTAGAGATGGTGCTGCTAGAAATGGATGTGGGCGATGGATAACTTCGTGGGGATCAGAGGGTTGTAGGCTATTGTTAGGCTGTTAAACATTGTCTGCCTGCTACATGCATATCTGACCAGCTTGGCCTTAGGCTAGTAAGATGGCTTAGCAGGAAAAGGAACTTAATGTCAAGGCTCAAGACCCATGTTTGATTCCCAGGATTCACAGAGTGGAAATAGAGAATCAACTCCCATGCATTGACCTCTGACCTCCCCATGTGCACTGCAGCAGGTCACGCTACCCACCACAAATAAGTTAATGTAAAAACTGAAAGTGACTTGTTTCAAACATCAATACTAAGAAAGAAAAATGAATGGAGAAGAGAGGTGTGCTGATAGCAGATGGGCTATCTGGAGCTGTGAATGAATGGAGGCTTACTAACTATAGTTCACAGACCAGCTTCACCATGGCCAAATGTTTGTGCATCTCCTTTGCAGAAGCTAGCACAAATCATTTAAATTTATGGTAAAAAATTACACTAAAAAAATTTATTTTATACATGTGAGCGTTTTGACAGTGTGCTTGGTATCTGTGCATTATGTGCATGCAGTGCCTTAGCGGCATCAGATCCTCTGGAACTAAAGCTACTGGTGGTTGTGAGACACCATCTGGGTGCTAGGAATCCAACCTGGTTCCTATGCAAGAACAGTCAATGCTCTTAACCTCTACACTATTTCTCCATCCCACAAATACAATTTTAAATGTCTTACCGAGGAGGCGGCACAGGAGTCTGCAAAAGGAGAGAACCAGGAGTTAAATTCACTGTTTTTGGACAGAGCCAGTGGTTAAGAATGTTCTGGTTTACAAATGAAAATAAAAAAGGATGACTGAGACCCTAGGGTATATGTTTCAAGTAACATTTAAGCTGTATTTCACAGTGTCCACATGTCTGTGCCTTTAAAGAGTAACAAGTACATTTTAATACTTTTTTCACTTACCTTATTTACCTCTGTGTATTTGAATCCTAAAATATAAGATGGAAAAAAATAGTGAACCCCATGGAAAATATCATCAAATATTCTCACATATGCTTCTATGGAAAAACACTCATACTTAATAAGACTGATGACATTCATAATGATACTTACTGGGATCTCACCAGTTGCCTGTCATGATGCTGAACATCTTAGAACATTTAGAAACGAAGTTCAGAGCATTTTAGGTCTTACTGCATTCTCACCCTTGCTAATGAAAATGAAGAGTGTGAGGTGTGTGGAAATTCAACATCCCACAAGCTAGAAAATTATAGGAAGCAGAGGTCACTTGAGTGGTGTGACTCTCAAGGACCTCTGAACATCTTCTCGCCACCCATCCGGTTGCTCCTGGAAACCACCTTGCACTTCCTGCTACCATGAGTTTTGTTCTTTCAGTTTCATCTAAGTGACAGCAGTTAGAGTTTCATTTGAGTGTGTCTTGTTAAACCCAGGGTAATGTCTTCTAAGCCCATCCACGTGGTCATAAGTGATAGGCTTTCCTTCTTGTGGGGCTGAATAAAACTTCAATGTATATATAGACACCTCCTCTTTACTCAGGCTGTGGTGTATGGCCAGAGACTTGGAGTGGAGACAGCTCTTCACATCCTAATTTCAATGTCCTTGATGGATTCCACAAGTGGGATTTGTGAATTGTAGACTGGTTCTAATTTTAGGTCCTAGAGGAAATACTATATATACTGTTTTCTCAGATGACTGTGCCAACCTGGATTCTCACTAACAGTGGGCACTGCCCCATATCTTGTAATAGGGTGATCATGCCTGCAGAAAGTTGGTGAGGGTGTTTTGTGTAAACATGGCAGATTTTTCTGACACCCTGTGTATATATCCTGTGTCTCTATTAAAACATTTGTCTTTCTCTAGCACTGTATAGTATTCTCTTCTGTTCCTTAAAATTTTAGTAGTAATTCTATCAACAATAGCAGCAAACCATAGCTTTCAAACTTGTAGCCTTGAGCTGCTTGTGGCTAGGGATAGTTTGTTGTGTTGCAATGTTATGCAATGTAAATGTAAATATGCACTTACAAGCCATGAACTGTAGGTTGAACATGGCTTTCGTGCACAGCTCTAGACAATGGAATTTTCTTTGCCCTATGTGTCATAGAAAATCAAAGGTCTGGACACCCCTACACTCTTTCAGCCACAGCAAACATGTATGCTAAGAAACCTCCCATGCCAGGGGTCTCCCTATGCTACTGGCTGAGATATCAACATTTCACAAGGTAAGTGGTCTGGGTGTTCTTAAGAGCAGGCAAACTGGAGCACACAGGTAAAGTAACTCATCACATACATACCTGTCAGCTTTTGTGGCAATGGAACTGAAATCCACAAGGTTCTTTGTTTTCCATAAGGGGGCCTTGTTTATTAAAGCACTAACAGGTCAGATATTTGCAATAATAAAAAAAAGATAAGATTCAAAGTGGAAATTTTTTTTTCAATTCACCTTTAAAATTTGTTTTTAGCAGTGCACAAATCAAACTCAGGATCTTAGGTCATGCTAAGCCAGCATCCTCCTCACCCAAGCACACCTCCAGCCTGGCCTTGACTCCTATTATTCACTATAGGCTCTGTCAGTAGTAGTGAAATAAACTCTTAGGAAGTGATTTCTTATATTTCTCCAGAATTTATATGTGGGATAAATGAATTAAAGCATATCAAGGTATGTTTCCGGTTTTAAAAAATTGTTATTAAAAACTTTGAGGCATAGCTTCTAATGCTCACTTAGTTTCTACTGTGTGATGGGGGATTAGAGAAGAGATGTTTGGTTACTTTCCTGACAAAGCCCACAGATGTTCTCCAATGCTGGGAAGAGTTTTCTGTCAGTCAGATCTGAGGACCAGCTGGGAGGCCTACCTTGAGACTTTCCCCTCCAAGTGTGAGGAAAAGGCTTTTCACAGGGCAGTGACTGGCATATCTGCCCTCTAGTGGCCAGTAGTCATCAGCATCATCTGCCAAAAGAGACTGGTCCTGCCCTTTTCAATGTTTAGCACTCCCGTCACTAGGATCTAAGGACACAGTGTTATGTGAAGTTGAAGCTGTGCTTCTTGGAGAGGGGGAAGTTTTAGAGGTCTGTTTGAAATGTGCAGGAGTGGCTTGTACCACATTGTAAGACCTGTGTGTTAAATGGGCAAAGATGCTGTTTGCTGGTTGCTAAATATAGACATCGTTAAATTAGGTCATAGAATTGTACAGTTAAGTTATATTAAAACAAAGATAAGGAAACCAACACATCGTTTCCTGTGAGTGTGCCATTAAATGTCCTATAGAGGTTATTTCCCATGCTATGAAATGACATTTCTTCCAATTCCATGCTCATGAACACTCTGGTACTTGAAGACTGGCATGCTGGGAGTATTTCCACATATGGAAATGATTTCAGAGGACTTACTGTTTTGCCATCTGTCTGGACTTAAGAAAGTTTTAGAGAAAGTTTTTCCTACCCTACTTAGAGTCATATAATGCTTGTAGGCATTGCATTCTGAAGAGTGTGCCTAAGGAAACACACGTCTAGAAAACTAGTGTTCAGCTTACCTAAGAAATGTTCCAGGTTGTTATACCATGAAGCTGTGATGTAGCTGCACATGCAAGAGCTTTGCAAAAGTCAGGCAGAGCTGGGTGCGGTAGCTCACGCCTGTAACCCAGACACTTAGGAGGTAAAGTCAGGAGAAGCTTAAGTTAAGACCAGCCAGGGTTGCAGAATGAGTGCAGGGGCAGCTGGGCTACCCAGCAAGACCCTTAAGACAATGGACTGGCTCTATGAATTTGGGATAAGGGATATTTTATCTCTCACTGTTACTTTACAAGTGTATGTTATATATCTCTCCATCAGTAACACACATAATGACCTCATTTGTATATGTGTATGAATTCTCTTCTTTGGATACCTGATTGACACTTCCCAAGACTTGTGACTGAGTTTTGCTGTGATTATCAACAAGTTGAGCAAGACACAAATAGCTTAGCCTCTCTGGGCTTCTTCTCTCCTTATCTGTGATTTTTTAAATGACGAGAAAACAAGTCTCATAGGAGCTAAGACTATCTCTTAATAGAGGACACAAAGTAGAGTGGCCACAAATGGGACCTGTGAAGTCACTCAAGCTGACTGTCAGCCTGTCACTTACTGAACAGCCTTGGTATCTTAAAAGTTAAAATGTAGATTATAAAATCTAATTCCTTGGGGTTTTAGGAGTAAATAAGATGACAATTAGTTTTCACCCAAGTCAGTGAGTCTCCATCACTTGAGGGTGGAGCAACCCTTTCACAAGGGCCACACATCGGACATGCTGCACATCAGATATACTGCACATCAGACATTTATATTACAGTTTATAACAGTAGCAAAATTATAATTATGAAGTAGCAATAAAAATAAGTTTATGTCCCGGCATTAGAAAGGGTGAAAACCATTGCTCTAAGCTTCCATCCGATTGTGCTGAGTTCAGGAGATACTAGTCACCCCTGAAATGTGTGCATGCAAATATTCCCAGAAACAAAGCCTCTGTGTCATGTTCTATAATTACAGAAATGGACTTGAAAAAAAAATAGATAAAACTTGGCCTCAATCACAAAATTTATTGTGTCTAGGACTTTTATGACCATTAGCATTTTGTGTCTTGATGATTAATTATGGAGGAGCCCAGAGAAGCGACTTAAATAATCCCAGTGGCTAGTAATGTCCACTTGGCAGGGCCTGCTGGAAAAGCATCTTCAAGTCCATCATAACCTTCAGAAATTAATTGCAGCAATAAATTACTGAGGCCATCATTGGGGAAGCAGTGGGGAGGGATCATGTTAGGCAAAGCCAAGGTTATTGCAGTAACCTATTGGCTCTCCCATCCCCTTGGATAAAATGAGAATGTACCATGTTTAAGAACAAGCATTTCAACAGCTTTCAGGTTGAGACCAATTAGGAAAGTGAGATGAGACAATTCTTCCAGCCTAAACCAGGAAGGAGGTGCTTTCTGCTGCCTTCTACATGTCTGGATGAAGAGGAGTGGAGAGGCAGGTTAATGTGATGGATAAGGCTAGGTAGCGGTGGTGTGGATTCACAACAATGCTAGAGAACACACATTTTTGTTTCCGCAGCTGAGATGTGAGGGTCCAGTGAAGGAACAAGATGCAGCTGAATTTGGAAGCAGAGACAGAAATGAGGCCAGAAGTTATCAGAGCTTCTGGAGTTGCCCCTTTTCTGGTCCCCATCTAATGAGACTGTGAGTTATAGATCACCCCTGGGTGGTCCTGTGGCACTAGTCAGGGTGATGATGTTTATTTGTACTGTTAACACAGGCTAACTCATAGAAGGAATCTCATAAACATTTCCCATATGTCCACCATGTGTCCAGCCTGGTACCACATGTTTGATGTGGGGGAAACAATAAGTCATGAACTGTGTTCTCTGGGGACTGAGGCCTCTGGATCACTTTTAAAAATTAATTTATCCATAAAAGATTTACTTGCATGCTAAAACCCCAAACTAGGTAGATAGGAGATGGCTTTAGCCTCTAGAAGGAGTCAGGGGATGAATGTGGTATAACCTACAGAAGGAGTGAGGAGAATGTAATAAGGGGCTGAGACGGTTAGTGCAGATCAGTACTGAAGGATTCCCATCATCGTGCTATGGATTTCCCATTGGTTGTTTCTTCTGAAGTCTTCCTCAAATACCTTTTTATATAGTATTGTTGATGTGAGAAATTCAGCTTAGGTTCATCAATTACTTTTAGCTCTTCTAGCTGAGAGTGGTACAGTCAGGATTTGAATCCAGGACCAACTGTCCCAAAATCCAGTTTATAGCCAGTCACACTGTATCTAAGCATCAAAAATGTTGTTTTCCTGCCCCAAGTTCATTGTCCCACATCTCACTTCCATGTCCCTTGCTCTTGAGACTCTCCTGAGAGACACAAAGTCTCCTAGTGGGAATTAGTGTGATTTTCTTACTTACCTCAACTCCTAGTACAGAACTCAACACACTAAGGACTCCTGTGGTCTTGCATGACTCCCTAGCATGCAGAGCCTTGGCACACATTGAGTTTAGAGGTAGAACCCTCCTTTAACAGCTGTTGCCATCAATGTGGATATTTTCTATTAGAAACCAATCCAATCCTTTGGTTGGAGAGAGAGTCATGTGCATGGTGGACTGTGGGACTTGGACCTCACTCAGCTGCTTGAGAACTGAGCACATGTCAGGTGCTGAATGCTAGTGGCTAAGAGGTTGTGAGATTAGCCTGCTTCATGCTAACCCTTGTCCTGTTTCAGACCCCCATCACCATTCCCTGGGGATTCTAAGGCAATGGCTTATTGCCAGACCCCCCATGGATACTGACATTTTTTTGGATGCTCTAGCATTTTATATAAAATAGCATAATGCCTTTGTATGCCCCTGCCAAGCTTCTGTTATAATTAATTTCTGGATTATTTATAACACCTAAAGCAAGTGCTCTATCAGTAGTGCATTATTGTATTGTTGAGTGAACAATGAACATGAACCATTTGCATGTGTTCAGTACAGACTTAATTGTTCAAGCATACTCTCAGTCAATGGTTAAAATCATTGGTGTGGAACTCACAAAGGACGGATGCAAAAGCATGCTTGTTATGTATGTCTTTCCTTTGCATTGTGACAAAGGATATGGATTATAAAAAGTAAGTGGAACTTCCCAGAGGCCTGAGAGAGAGGAATAGACAGAGGTAAGTGGGGAGGGGAGGATGAGAGAAGGGATATATATTTAAAAGCCTTTTTTTTTTTAACAGAGTGAAGAACATTTGCCCTAAACATTGCTTCTGTTCATTGTGGCAGCATTGTCAACAGCCAATTATAGAACTAGATTAAGTGACATTGTGGTATATATGCACAATGGAATATTTCTCAGCCAAAAAGAAGACCAGGACCCCGTCATTTGCATAAATGAATAGAAATGGAAGACACCATGTTAAGCAAAACAAGTCAGGCAGCACCTAGATTTAAATGTGTGCATGTGAGTGCATGTGTGAGTGTGAGTTTGTGCACGCATATGTGAGTGTGCATGTGTTCGTGAGCCTATATGTGTGTGATAAAACTAGGAAGGAGACCATGAGAGAGGAGGAAGAGATTTTAAGGCCAGTTACTAGTTTGCAACATGAATGCAGAAGGGGCATTACAGGCAGGAAGGACATGAGGATTGGAAGGAAAGGAGCTTGGTGGAGGAGAAATAACTGGAACCAACTATAATGACACATGTACATGCAAGTACCATAATTAAAACATTTCCTTGTATGCTAGCTTAAGAAATTATTTTTTTAAAGTCCTATTCACAAGTGATATTTAGTTCAAAGTGTTAGGTTTGTATCCAACATGGTATCTATACCTGTGTTGATTTTGGACATTGGGTTGTAACTGAAATAAATTTAAATCTAACACAAACACAAATCAGTCTTTTATTTCTCTCTTGCCGATTTGTGAGTTAAGGTTTATTATTTTTAAGTATGCAGTTTATGGGATACCCACTTCCATTGTGTTTTGTGTTGCCACCTGCAGCCACTAGGGGCAGTACTACCCACTTGTTTTCCTCTTGGACTGAACAGTTTGGAAGAGTGGGCTGTTGTAACCAGGAGCTGCAGATGACTGAATGTCAACACTGGCCAGTGTCCTTAGACCCAGTGAACATCTGCAGCTGCTGAGCACTGCATGGGTCTAGGCTCTGATTACTTGCTGGCTGACCCTGAGCTGCACCTCAGCACAGGCCATGAGGGCCTTGAGCCAAATTAACTCCAAAATGACCTTTGATTGCTTCCACATTTGAGTCCCTTTAAAAGCAAATTCATGCGATCCCCCTGTGTGGAATCTGGTTTGCTGCTTTCAACCAGCCATGCTTGTATTTCTGGATTTACTTGTCCAGCCACCTGAGCATAATTCTTTTTCTTGAATGGCTTATTGTATTTCTTTATAAAGTGATTTCTGAATAGAGTATGCGTGCCACTTCAGAGAAAATCGGTTTAGTGTTTGAGCTTGGTTTGCATCCCGGGCGAGGAGATGCACATTTGAGCTGCTTGTGTTCTGGGCTTCACCTCTCCCAGGAAGCTAAGTCGCTTCTATTGGAAAGTTACAGTGCCCCTTGGAAATGAGGTGTCCTCTGGATCTGTGGTTATTGCTGGTGGTTCATCACACACAGCTTGGACTGTGACAACTTTACCTCGAAGTAAAACTCTTGCCCATTTTCAGAAGTGGAAAAAAAAAAGTACCCTCCACCTTCAGAGAAGATAAGGTCTTGACAGATTTGATGTTTTCTATGCAATGATTGGAGGAAAATGACAGGAGACATACATTTACATAAAACTGTTACAGCTCAACTTGATGAAAAATATCCCCATAAAATCCCTCTGTTCCTGAATCAATTGGTGTGGTTTCCTTTTCCTGTGACATTCTGTGAGAATAAATAAATTACCCGAGATATGTGTTTGCATCAAGAATACAGAATTTTTGTAATGAATACAAATCATCCTAGCATTTTCCCTCCAGGTCTTGATCCTAAAAGCGGGGGTGGCTGATTTTGTTGTCCCCTGCTGTCTGTAGTGCCTGAGTGTCCAGGGTGATGCTGGAGATCCATCAGTTCTAGCAGTGTGGGGAAGGGCTATGGTCAGGTAGTAACTGTCACGGAAGAAGCTCTCCACGGTGCTTCCCTGCCTTCAGTGAGCCTTGCTCCTTGCATTACTGCCTCCAGTGATTGCCATAGATGATACTGGGGGCTCACTTTAAAAAGCAGTTAGATCTTTGTAGCTATGCATCTTGGGCACTTTTCTGCTGCTGTGACAAATCATCATGGCCAAGGCAACTCATAGAAGGGCATATTTGGGCTTATGTTCCAGGGGGTTAAGATATTATGACAGGGAAATGGTAGGCATATTGTGCCTGGAGCAGCAAGTTGAGAACTGACATTTTGAAACCACAGGCAGGGAGAGAGAGAGAGAGAGAGAGAGAGAGAGAGAGAGAGAGAGAGAGACAGAGAGAGAGACAGAGAGAGAGACAGAGAGAGAGACAGAGAGAGAGACAGAGAGAGAGACTAGAAATGCTCTGAGTCTTTAAACTGCCGAAGCCTTTCTCCAGCAAGGCCATATCTCCTTCCCTTACTCAAACAGTGTCACAGATGAAGTGAGTGGGCACTAGACCTGCCTGTTGTAAATCTTGATGAGATATGCTTTTCTCAGAAAGGTTAAACACCTTGTGGAAAACCTCATAGCAGGAAGGGGCTGAGCCCAGGCTGCTGACCTTGCTCTGCCCACCCTGCTTCCTGCAGTGAGCATCCTTCTAATCCTTTGCTCTGCCATCAGCACTGTGGCCCCAAGTGGACTATGTTCAGAAGCTAGACAGGGATTCAGAGGGGGACTGAGCAATTACCTCCCTAGTTCCCATCATGGTTTACAGCCTTTCTATTTAAATGTCTACCAAAGACTTACGGGTAGAGTTAGCCTGTGATACTATTGGGGATTTCTAGGGTCTCTGGGAAGGAGAAAGGAATTAGGGGAGGAAGTTAGGTCATTGGGAGCCTGCCTTTGTAGGGGATATTGGTACTCAGCCACTTCTTCTCTCCCTGTTTCCCAGCCAATCTTAGATCATGAGATTTTTTTGTTTTTTGTTTCTAACAGACTCTGTTCACTTGATGCTCTACCTCACCATATTCCCAAAGCAGCAGACACCCAGCTATGGCCTGAGATCTCTGAAACTATAAGCAAAAGCAACTTCTGTTCCTTTGAAGATGGCTTTCTTAGAGATTTTTGTTGTAGCAATGGGAAGCTAACACAACTTTCTACCTAGGAGGTCTCCCCACCACAGCCCACAGTCCTGTGACTTGCTCCTCCCATCTTTCTGAGCACAGGCTGGGGATCCCCCCCCCTGGTTGTGTCAGCCCTGGATTATACTACAATTCTTTGGGTTTTTCCCCCCTGTGCCCAGCACACTGCTGTAAATAGTTTCTTTGTAAGTAAGCTTTCTTAATTTATCTTACTTTGTATTTATCATCATCTCCTATTGGGACCTGTACTGCTTGATTTCCTTATTAAAGGTGATAGGTATAAGTCACTGGGATTCAGCATTAAGATCAGGAATAGTGAAATTGGTGGGCTTCAGTTATTAAGGACTGTAAATCACATGACTGACCTTTTTTTTTCCACCGGACATCATAGGAAGCAACAAGGCCAGAGGAAAATGATGAGACCCATAATAGATGCTCTCCAGCTAAATTTCTCCCGCTGCCCTTAGTTTGTGCTTCTAGCATCAATGGAATTGATTACTTCCTTTCAGGCTCGTACCTGTGCTTCTGTCTTCAAATTGAGTTGTTTTGCCTCAAGCTCTAAAGCCCATTTTCATATTCATTAATCAACATTTTAAAATTAGATTCCTATCTTGTGATTTGTTTTTTTTCAGGGCAGGTGCTCATAAGAAATGACTTATTTGAATGCAATCCATATGTTTTTGAAACAATGCCTTGCTCAGATGATGTAGAACAGAATATGAGTTTTCACAATCAATTGCTTTGCCGATAAGGTAAGGCTGTAAAAGAGCTGGAAGGTGTGCATGACAGCAGAATTGGACAGTCATTTCTCAGAGCATCACTTTGCAGAGCTCCTGGTGTATGGGAGTCCGTGACCACAAGCAGAGCACAGGACTATGGGAGTGGGGGAGATACTTCATGGGATTTTAAACTCTTGGGACTTTACCTTTAATGTGTTGGCTTCTGAGATCCTTGAAGATGGGCTTGTCCCTGTAATAGACCTGTAAAAGACAATGCAGCACCATCAGCTCACACTGATCATGCCACAACCATATGTCCAGCTACTCTGTATGGCTAGAGTCCCTACCATAAATATATATGTCCTTGAGACCATCGTTCTTAAATACTGCTATATGCACGTAATTGGCATTAGCTGAATATATGTAAATATGTGGTTTGCCACCAGAGAAGGCTGTGGTGACCTAGGTGCTATTTGGCATAACATCTCAGGTTTGAAATCCCTCTATACCTCTTTCTCTTGGGAAAGACATCTAGGGTCTTGGGAAAGACATCTAGGGTCTTATATATTTCTGAGAGAGAAAAGAACTAGTGCATGCCACTGGATTATCAATGGAGACCAATATGCATAGCCAGGGCTGTGGAAGCCACTGGGCAGACACAGTGGAATGTGACTTTTAGTGGTAGCTAGGGTGACATCACATCATTTCTGTCACATGCCAGTTGTGAGGGCATGGTGAGTTACTCTGCTCCATGGTTTCCTTTCTGTGAAATGGAGGCAAAAAATTACTGCTTCATTGAGGATGGTGTGTGTGTGTGTGTGTGTGTGTGTGTGTGTGTGTGGTAACTTGAGGTACCGTGAGCAATGACTCACTGGTGGCATAGTAAGCTATCAATGGCAATGGAAGACATGAGGGATGAAGATGATGAAGTGAGCATGGAAGTGCCAGTCCTGTTAGCTCTGGACCCTGGGATTTATCTTATCTAGTGCTTATTGTACTGGGCAAGGTTCCTGAGGAGGTCTGAGTCTCTATATAAACTCTGAGCCCCAGGCCTTGGGAAGTCATGACTGCTATTCTACAGGTTAGCCTGATTGAGATGGAGTGCTGGTTGGGTTTTTCTTTGACCCTGCATTCCTACACAGAACCATCAGGTTCCAAGTGCTCTCTTGGGGGCCAGCTGCTAGAGGGCTTTTGAATGTCCTCTCTGGATCCTCAGCCTTCAGTCTCCCTGTGAGTCAGCCACTCATCATTCTTGCCTACAACCCATTGCTAGCTTGGTTAGGGCAGCAGGTGAGGCTCTCTCCATTGGTTATGGGTCCCACATGCTTAGGGGTTTAGGGCAGGGCTTCCTCTGTGTCTCTGCTCTTTTGTCCCAGACAGCCATGTTCTGCTTTGAATTCACAGAGAAGCCTTTGTATGTGAGGTTTTGGTGACCTCTGATGATCTCTCTCTCTCTCTCTCTCCCCCAGTGTGTTTGTGTGTATGCATGCATGGTACAGTGTGTTGGTATCTGTGTGTTGTGATGTGATATGTTGTACTAACATGTGTGTTATAATGTTTGGGTGTATGTGCAGTGTATATATTGTGTGTGGTATGTGTGTATGCATAATTTGTGTGCATGTGTGTGGTGTGAGTTATTATGTATTATCTGTGTGTATATGGTGTGGTATATATATGTATGTGTGTATGTGTGGTGTGCTTTCCCTTGGACAATGCTTAAAAATATCCACTTTCCCACTGTTAACCAAAAATGTCTCCAGTCTGTGCCAAAGAGAGAGGGGGGTGCAAAAATCTTCCTGTTGAGAACTACCAATTACAATGCAGTATGTTGTATGGGTGAACAAATGCTTTGTACATTTCTGCATTCACAGACATCAATACCACCAGCTTGGGTCACTGCCTTCTCCCTTAGATTATGGGTGCTGGCTCACTACTATGCTTGCAATGCTGAGCATAGTGCTTGGTGTACAGTAAGCACTCACTGAGTAGAGTACTGGTTTAGAACAAGATAGCTGCAATTGTCCAGAGAAACTGAGATAAGAAAGGGCCTCTCTAAGGGTTATTGAAGATCCAGTTCACAGATAGTTTAATCTCAAAACTAATAAGAAACAGCCTTTGGAAATGAGGTTGTTAATGAGAAAGATAATCTGCTTGCCTTGAAAACTTCTTTACTACATCACTGATGAATAAAGTACAACTGTCTGCACTGAGGCTGAGGCCTTGCTTACTTTATAAGGAAACTTCTCTCCTGGAAACTGTCTGTCCTTGTCTGCCCTCTCTCTCTATCAGTAGATTTACAGTGATGGAATCCTAGTTTTGGTTTTGAAGTGGCCTGTCAGAAAGAAGGAAGTGAGGCAATGCAGAGGTGTGAACCATTGCGTTTTGATCAGATGGGGTCTTATGTAACCCAGGCTAGCCTCAGACTTGTCATAGAGTTCAGAATGCCTGTAAAGGTCCTCCTGTTCCTACCTCTTAACTGTTGGCATTACAAGAGCCTGACAGAGTATCTAGCTTGTCATAGCTCTTAAAAAGCCAAATGAGGTTATTTTTTTCTTTAGAAACCATATTCTCCAAACAAAGGTATGTGTGTACACACATGTGAGGAACTTTGATAAGGGAGATCTCAGATCTTCTAAGTGCCTTCTGCTCTTTGTAATTGGACCAAAGCTTTTCTTGGGTTAAAGGCATGCACTACAAAGCCTGGCCTGAAAGGGGTCTTTAATCACTCAAGTGGATCTCATAAAAGGCAACTCTGGCTCCCTTTTCTCCTCACTCCCCCACTTTCCTTTCCACCTTTCCCTTGTCTTTTGCCTTCTGCCATGTCATGATGCAGAAAGAGAACCTCTGCTGATTTTGGCCCCTGGATCTTGGACATCAGACTCCAGAAGTATGGGAAATAAGTTTGGTTCATTATAAGCTACCTGTTTCTCATAGACATTCTGTTATATCAGTAGAAGACAGGCTGATGTGTGGTTGCTATCAAGAGAGGCTTTGAGTCTAATGAGCAGAGTGGACATGCCACCCAGGAAAGCAGAAGCATGTTCCAGTTCACCAGTGGATGGCATCATGGGGAGAGAATCTAATAGTGACACCCCCGTCACACAAACCCTTGATCACACCAGTGAATTCCAGTTTTGTTGAAACTTCCTTGAGCTGAACATGGTTTTGTAGACCTTCTGGAAGGGCACACATTGGTATGATTTTACATGTGCCTTAAGCCTTTAAAATGTCCTCATCAAGTGTTGAGCACATTAATCAAAATTGTACAGTGGCAAAATGCATAGCTGTACATCAGCATAATGAGTGTTCACTCACCACAGCACAACTTATTTTGTTACTGGACTCAGTGTGAAAAGAGAAGAGCCCGGGTGTGTTAATGTGACAAGGATTCCTTGTATGATTGTGTCTTTTTAGGGAGCACTGATCTGGAATGTATCAGGATATTATCACCAGTGACATGCACACCCAGACTGGGTCTTCTTTATGTTATGGACAGCTACATTAAAAATATTAATCATTATACATTTTATTAAAAATAAAAACCTGTGTATCTAGTGCATTTTTATTTCCTTGCCATAAAATTATCTGTGTTTCCTCCAGACACTCTTTTAGGCCAGCATATAGAATGTTCCTTTCTGGTTTGTACAGGAATTAACGAGATTTGGAAGGCCATGAGACTTCTCCCTGCCCAGTTTAACAACTAGTTGACAAAGCTGGGCTGAGAATCTTGGCAAAACGATGTGTTGTTGTCAAAAAGATTTGTGTTCCAATTCAGGATCTGAAGAATGCAATGCTAAGTAGAAAAGACATAAATTCTTTAGCCTGATGCCTGGCTCACAGTAAGTCTTCAGCAAACATAAATTTTCTTTCCTTCTAGACTCCTCCAAAGGCCCATCATCCCATAAGTCACAGTATTCAGCTCCTCCAAGCCTGCCCTGTCCTAATCATCTGTCATAATGCCTTGGGAAAGAAAGTCTGGAGCAGATCTCTTTGAGCTAGGTAGTGTCCCCCTCATGCCAGGTTCTAGGGGTACCCCTTTACTTACTTGTTCCTGTTGCCTCATCCCTACATTCCAGGGTTGCTTCTCAGTGGGGACAGAAGCTTTGGGAGTTAACAAAAGGGGAGCCTCCATCATGCCCTTGAAATAGCGTGTATCTGTGGAAAAAGAAAGCTAGTAAGCTTGTGCCTTATGAGCTGGCTAGACTCGGCATATTGCAGCTTATGAAGTATTCACGCATGCTCACATACTCATGGAGTCATCACAGTGGGGGTACTATGCAAGCAATTCTTTTTTGAGGGCTGGGGTTCAGGTAGGAGGATAGAAGGCAGGCAAAATTCATTACAGCATATCGCATGACATTCTCAAGAGTAAGAGTAGACAATGACTCAAGGGAGTTTTGAATAAGAAAACACTTTCTAGTATGTAGAATGGCCAGATGGATCACTGTGGAAAACCAAACCAAAACAAAACCCCCAAACAAACCACTCTCAAAGAGGCAAACAGCTCTGTCTGCACCTGCCAGAGGAGGAGATTAAGTTGTTTTGGTTCACAACACTCCTACTAAGGATGCTCCTGGCTAGCCTTCACTTTTTATCCACCTGAGAAATGCTACCAGTTCTTGAAGATTTATGCCATGCCACCTACATTATTTTTTTTCCTTTTCTGATTTATTTATCTATTTATTTATTTGTTTATTAGTTTTGTTTCAGACAGGGTCTCTCACCATGACTCAGGCTGGCCTGAAACTTATTATATAGCACAGGTAGGTTTTAAACTTGTGGTCATTCTCTTGCCTCAGACTCCTGGGTGCAACTATAGACATGAGCTACTAAATCTGCCCCCGGAGCCTACCACCCAACTTCCTCCACCCCTTTCCTCTTCTATGCTCTTATGGCATTCCCCTATTGTTTATTTATCTCTTGATAAATTCTAGAATGGTGCCCAGCACAGTATGTAGATATTCAGTCAATGCTTTTGAGTATTGAATACAAGGCGATTATTATCATTATTATTTGTGCTGCTGTTGTTTTGAGTCAGATTTCTCCATGCAGCTCAAGCAGGTCTTGAACTTGGAATCCCCCTTCCTCAGCCTCTGAAGTGCAGGGATGAGGGGTGTGGGTCGCCTTACCTTTCTACCATTTATAAGACAATTCTCCCTAAAGAAATGTCTACAGATTCATGTCTATGAGCTCAGCCCTCACAAATCAGGTGTGCTTCCTCCTTTCTGTAACACTAGTCTAGAGAACCGACTGATACTGCCCTATGTGGAAAAAGGCAGGAGTGAGCAGAAAGCCAGCCTCCTTCCCTCCTGATGAGTGGGATGTTACTACTAGGTCCATATGTAGGATGGCAATCTGTAGAGTGAATCAGCCTTCTCTTTCTCTGCTCTCTCACACCATGCAGACAAATTTCACATGTCTCATGGGCAGGTCTTCCTGCCTGGCTACTTCTCCCATGTTCCCATCAAAGGAACAAGCCTAAGGTTCAAGCAGATCCTGCCCTGACCATGACAGTGAGAACAGAATTCTCCATGTCACTCATATAACTTCAGAAGAACTCTGTGGGGTTAGCTCTACCAGGAAGCCTGTATTCAGACAAAATAATTATTTCTGGAGGATGAGCCTATAATCACCATGCAATGCTACACAGGGACATGCATTTTCAGACCTCCCATGTACCTGCATATTCTGATTCCTGTATAGGTCTGGCTGGTAAAATTTTCATTGATGGCCATGCCGTTAGCAGCTGGAACTCAGGATCTTCATAGTCATTGTCATTGTGGCATTTTTCTCCATCTAGGACTGCAGCCAAGTTCTTTCTCTAAATGAGTGGAGGAACACTGGAATGAGTCCAAGGAAGGGACCATGCAGATAAAGGTGGCATGTCTCAGTGCCGGAATAGGGAGTGGAGCAGGTATTAAGATTCTGGGACCTAGGATCTTATATAGAAATGAAATTCTTGCGATAGAATTTTAAAAGTGTCTTTCAAATATCCTCATCTCTTTGATCATTCAACCAAAGACTGATCTCGCCAGGCTGTGTGGGGATAGGGCAGGTACAAGTTGTTAATAAACTAACTGACTTTAAAACACAGAAGATTCTAGGTCATTAGGGTGGTTCCAATGTTTTCACGAGTCCCAAAAAGTGAAAAGGGAGATAGTTTGTCAGTGGAGGGATGTTACATGTGGAAAATCAAGAATCCCTGGAAATGAGTACAGCTTAGAGCTAGTAAGAAGTTTACCAAAGTTTCAGGATACACAGTCAGTCTCGTTTGAAGTTCAGTTTATACACAACGGTAATAGCAATTAGCTTTTCCAAAAGTTACCGATAGCAATTTGCAAACGAAAAGGAAAAGAATGTCAGCAAAACATCAAAAAAAAAAAAAATTAAACCCTTGAGTACACTGGACCACAGAAGTAAAGCTTGTGCTCAAAAATCTAAAAACATGCTGCTGATGATCATGTAAACAGCCCCCATTGAAGGTGCAGA
This sequence comes from Sigmodon hispidus, assembly GCA_004025045.1. Lineage (NCBI taxonomy): Eukaryota > Metazoa > Chordata > Mammalia > Rodentia > Cricetidae > Sigmodon > Sigmodon hispidus. The sequence goes on from PVIH01005335.1 coordinate 91,001, forward strand.
GATTCACTGTTCGTGGATTGAGGACTTAATGTTGTTAAAAGAGAATTCTTGACAATTTGATGTACAGGTTTAATAGGATTTGTATAAAACTCCAAAATGTGTTTCTCTGTAAGTTGACAGAAATTTTTATAAAAATGACAAGCAGATGCTTAAATTTCTATGACCACCCCCAGTTACATCCATGCAAAGGATGCAGAAGAAGATGCCTCAAATCATCTGTATAGAAGACTAGTTCTTATCAACCCTTGACACCTTAATTTTGGACTTTTGGTTTTTAGGGCTGAGGTAAAATAATGGCAATGACCTGGATTCAAGTTCTCTAGGTCATGGTGTTATGCTAGGGTAGTCCTAGCAGGCTTACTTATATCCCATCAGGAGTGTGGGAGTAAAGCCTGGGGATGGCAGGAAGGGGAACCAGTTCACAGCAGATAAATCCTTATTGAGTCACCACAGCCATTTCTGAGTATATGTCTTTAGGTTGGGTCTGTGGCCAGAAGCTGCTCTGTGTAAGCAAGGTCCTGGCAATCACCATGTAGAGCCACCAGGAGTCACTTTTACTTCCTGGATCTTAGCATGCCCAGCTTTTCTCAGAACTGATGTTAGTCTTCATTTGTACCTAAGGGAGAAATCATGGTGGAAGGATAGAATTACATCTGTAAATGGTAACTACCAGAAAGGTCTTAGGACTGCCCTCCTCTGCCAGGAACTCAAAAGGACACAGACGTCTGTTCCTGTGTGCATTCTCCAGGCAGTGCCCCAAAACAAGGGAATCCTGTCTTGTTTTACAAATATAGACTGATATTGGTGACTTCTCAAAGCTTCGCAGGGTTCTAGGAGGCCTAAATCCTTCCAACACCTCCACCTGACCCAGCACTTGAATTATAAATTATTTTATATCTCAAGATAAAGGGCAGATAGATCAGGGCATTCCATAGGTGCACTATTGCATAGTTAGCAACAATGGTGGATGGACAGTGTTAGCCTGGACGTGGATCCTTACTCTGCAGAGGAAATTCTGCTTCACTGAGGGATAGACCTGGAACTCCTTTTTGGACTCTTAATATTTTATAGTCACCGGTTAAAAACCTGTGTAAAGTTGAAGTTGGTGCTTTATGGTTTTGCTTGTATTTGTGGCTTTCTATAGTAGATTCTTAATATATGATTGGTAGATAAAGTCACAGATTTTAATAAGGCTGAGAATATAATTATTCCTAAGAGTGTATTTAAAATATTTATGTTGTAATTTGTCTAGTTATTAGGGTTCAGTTTAATTTATTTTGGGGTTAGATGGCGAGATGCACATTCCTGTGGGTGAGTTGAGTAATTAATTATAGCTATACATGTTTATCAAATGGGCATGCAGACGTTAAGACTGCTGGAACACAAAAGCCCTGTCAGGGTTCCCACTGCTGCCCTGACTGGAAGTATCAAAGAATGTTGGAGCTAGAGGGAGGAGCAAGCCATGCCAGCAGATTTTTCCTCTCTCAGGAAAGGCAGAGAGAAGGCTCAGGGAAGCCCAGGTAGGCCATAGGGCAGGAGAGACTTGCCAGGCCTGCGGTGGGGAAGAATCTCTGGGCTGCCATCTGGCTCTGTCAGAGCAAGGATGCAGAGAATGTTTTCGTTAGCTCTGTTCTCCACAGAAAAGCTGGGAGACAGGATGAGTCAAGTTTTACCTTTCAGTGTGAGTTCACACCCCAGTAATTACTCCATGAAGGAAGTGTAATCAGCTGTGTGTGAGCTAACGACTTAGGCCAGTTATCAAGCTCAGGTTTCACAGATCCTGTGATGCCCAAGCTGGAGCAAGGTGGAAGACCAGAGCCTGCTCATCCACAGGAGAGGGAGCCAAGTCACCAGGTAAAGAACTACATGGTACTATGTTCTTCAGAGTCCAGGCATCACCACCATGAAATTGGCCATCTTTTTGGGTCTTCAGAGAAAAACTGGGCTAAGATGGGGCATTTTGGTGGGGAGATATTGGTGACAGAATGCATGTGTAGCCACTGTTTCCTATAACTGTGGAGATCACATCCTGACCACAGGGTGCTGCTTCATTGTTTTGATGCAGATGGAAGTGATTTAACTTATCTGTTGGGAGGCTGAGTGAAAACATAAAGATTCTTGGCATCTGCCCCCATGACTGGGCTCCGGGACCTTAGATGACTTCTCTCTTGAGTGAAGCATAGCCAAGTGCTTGAGCTCAATGAAACTATGAGTGATTGGCACAACAGTGCAGCAAGGGTGGGCCTTGGCTGCAGAGACACACCTGGAAATGAGTTTGGGGAAGGTGCAGGCAGGGGGCTACTGAGGGGCAATGGATAGGACCCTGTTAAAGGGAACCATTTGTATCCTAATGAGTTATTTCTAGCTTTTTCCAGGGAAAGCCTGAGACCTCATAGAACTCATTACATTAGCTGAAGTCAGTTATTTCATCATTTTGGCACATGTTCATGGGGATAGGAGGTGGCAGAAAAGCAGAATGATGACTGCTGTCTGTCACCTAGGGATGAAGAGAATGTGCACTCACTTCTAACTCACTGGCTGAAGTAGTGTGACTACAAACAGTATAATTTTGTATTTAAAGAGGGCGCATGGTTTTAAGTACAACCAGTCATACCTGTCTCTCACTTATTATCTATTACATGTCTCTCTCAGGAGTCCCTAGCTTCAGGTCTGATATTTTTTACCCATGAGTCACTTATGTAAAAACAAATTTGTGTGTGTGTGTGTGCATGTGTGGGAAGGTTCATAGCTTTAACTAAAAATTTAAAAGTATACATCAAATAATAATAAACCAATTTTTGGATATCCTCTATAGCTATATAAAATAAGTAAATTATATGGATATATACTTTAACATAATTATTTATAATGTTTAATATTTGGGTTAATGTTATCATTTTCAATCTTTTCCTTTAGTTGTTAAATTTCTGGCCAGTGCTTCTAGTAACTTTACAAAATGCTCAAGTATCCGAATTTTTTTTTATTATTTTTAATTTTTTTCTCTTTATTTAATTTTCTGACAAACAGGACAACATATTGCTTTATTTTTCAAGTATAAACTTCTTTTTTTTTAATAACAGAAAAATTTAATGTCATCTTCCAAAATTATAAAATTTAAGAACAGGATAATGATAGAAACACTATTATTATTAATTTTTTTTACTATATAAAAGACACATTTGTATTGAAATTTCCTTAAAACGATATAGCATTGAGAATATCTTAAAGGGAGAAACTTGATAAACACAGCTTCAAATTTAACAACACTTGTAGTTAGTTTGTTCCTATGTAGGCATATTAAACAATGAAATTAACTGTTCTCTGTGTCTCTTTTCTCTAAAGTACATAGAATATAGAAAATAAAATCTAAGGCACTCAAGCCAGGTTAGGCTCAGCTACAGATGAGGAAAGCACACTAGGTCACAGCTAATGCCCACGGATGCATGATGGCCGCCACATATTCCTGCCAAGCAACACTTCCACAGGCAAACCAGAAGTTTTTGCTGTTTGTTTTGTGTGTGTATGTTTTAAATCATTTTATTCACCCATCATCTTTCAATGAAATAAGAATGCCATGTCTTAAAGTCCACTAATGAGTGAGTACATCCCCTGCTTATCCTTTTGGGTTTATGAGACCTCACTCAGGAGAATATTCTCTAAATCCATCCATTTGCCTGAGAATGAAAATTTTTATATTAACAAATGTTTAATGTGATTTCAACATTCTGCTACATAAACTATGTTTCAAAGTGTCAGTGAGTTTGGTAAAATATTGGTCTGAAATGTATGCGGCTTCTGTCTTTTAAATTCTCTAACATGGAATTTAGCAAAAAACAAACCAACAACAGAAGAAACCCACTAGGATACTTTTATATTGTTAGGTAAGCATTGTTTTGAGATTTCCTTCCACAGAGTTTGTTGCAATTTGAAATTTCACCATGTATGCTGTAAAGCGCATGTTCCGGGACACACTCACTACTAGCATGATGTTCTAGTATTTTAACTTCTATCTATTTAGCAATGGCCATGAGAATTGGAACATGGGCAGAACTGCAATTTTCCTTACCAGGAGAGTATATACTTGGAAGAATTCTTTCTTTTAAATCCATCAAGTGACATAAAAAAGGAGCCCAAACAAGAGCACTTACTTTATAAAGATCACAGACTGACAGTTAAAGAAACAGCAGACTCACGTGATCTGGATGAGGTTCAAGAACCGCCCGACACCGGCCTGCCAGAAAACACAGATCACTCATCAATGAAAACCTGGGCCCTCATTTCTTTGAGGAAATCTTGTGTTCATTTCAATTCAGTTTTGTGACCCCCAATGTGCTTCTCATTCCTTACATTCTAACTAGTGGTCAGGTAGCACAGAGAGTGGAAACACCATTTAGAAATCAAACCTCAACTCGGGGTGGCTATGGATGCGAGAAACTCTCTTCACAGGACAGGTCAGCAGTTTATCTGAGACTTAAATACCAGGGTGGTGGCATACCCCTGAAATCTTAACACTCAGGAGGTGGAGTCAGGAGGGTCACAAACTCAAGGCTAATCTAGGTTACAAGAGAAAAACTCTGATGTGAGAAAGAAGGTACTAAGGAATACATGCCCACTACCAACACGGCCCTGGGTCAGTCTGCATCATTGAGGTAACAACAGAAAACAGGGTTGAGGAGATTACTCAGTTGGTAAATTGTGTGCCTTGGAGGCCTGAGGACCTGACTTAGAGCCCTAGAATCAGCATAACAAAGAGCTGTGCATGGGGATGATTGCTTGCAATTCCATTGCAGGTGCTGGAGAACAAACAGCCTGTCTCCAGCTTGCCTGCCAGTCAGCCTAGGTTGCCTGGTAAATTTGAGGCCAGTGAGAGACTCTATTTCAACAAAGCAAAACAAAGCAAAACGGCAGACACATTCTGAGGTGTCCTCTGGATCTCACACACATGCAAACACAAGCCAAACATGACCCCTATATCCCCCACTGCACACATGAGCAGACATGCAAAACAAAAGCATGCCCCAACCCCAAAACTAGACAACAAAAATTAGCAAACAAATAAAAAGAGAGAGAGAGAGAGAGAGAGAGAGAGAGAGAGAGAGAGAGAGAGAGAGAGAGAGAGAGAGAGAGAGAGAGAGAAATGCTAGGAGAGGAGAGTCCACAGCACTGGGCAGTTGAGGAGGAGGTTCCCCAGCACCACAGCGGAACATTTACAGAGCTCTGTCTGTGGCCCTGCCTTCTCCTGTACCTGCAACCACTCTGTGGGCAGAGCTCATGTCTCTTCACGATTCTGTCCCCAGCTCCAGGCACGCATCCCAACATCCTGAAATTGAGCCGCTGAGTTTTTGTTAGACCAATATAGTTCAGTTGAGGCTTCTCTATTCTCCCCCACTTGGACTCACTTATAAAAATGGCTTAGATCATGCAGCCCACTCAGTATTCTGTTCTAAAATTTACTTCTAGATTATGCAAAACCACCGAAGAACTGCTCACATGAGAGAAGACTCTGGTTTCTCACAGACTGCACGTTCCTTAGTTATATGGTAGTTTTGTATTTATTAGTCTGTGTTGAGGAATGTAAAGCAGAAAGTAATTTTAAGATCATATTTGTTTTAGTAGCACACATATGAGATGTTTCCTTTAGGCTTCAGGATCAGGAATGGTGAGGTGAGCCTCTTAATGAGTTTACTTTGTTTTAATGGCAAGCATTGTTTCTAAGAGAGCATGCTGCTCCTTTTTCTTTTGGCTGCTAGGAACTTTAGAATTTGCTATGTGTGGTCATTGTATCACTGTCCCCACAGAGCACTGTGAGGTCTCACTTCCACCAAGGCCCAGTGCTCCTGCATCTCCCAAATGTGCTTCATGTCCTCTCCATGTCTGCTTATGTCTGAATCATCTGTATCCCTCATACACCCTTAGCTTCTCATATTCAGTATCCATTGCCATCTCATGTTCCTGCTTTCTGTACCTTCCATCTTGGACCACCCAGGCCACATTTAGCTCATTAAATCATTCAGTACTCATTTCCTGTCTCCTTCATAACACACCCAAAGAGATGCAACATCTAATGACATCTTTGTTGTGAGTCTACCTGTCTTATCTAGGGAAAATTGCCTTGTATTTGTGTTACAGGTTTTTTATCTGTGCTCCCATTAGGGGAGAGTTTGAATACATAGTTTTAAGTATAGTCTTATAAGTGTACATCAATTTATGTCCCCAACACCCTGGTCTGGCAGTTCACATTTCATGAGTAGACCCTTAAGTCCATCCCCTGTTCTTCTCATACCATCTGGTTCTTTCTGGATAAATATATTAGTTACTCTGTTGCTGTGATCAATACTGACCAAAACCTACTTCTGGGAGGAAAAGATTTAGTTTATTTTACAGCTTATATTCTTTCATGAAGGAAACTCAAGGTCAGAACCAAAAGCCAAGAATTGTAGCAGAGGCCATAGAAGAATGTTGGCTTCCTGGCTTCCTGCCAGGCTCATCATGTTCAGCTACATTTCTTTTACCACTCAGGAGCAGCTGCCTAGGGGTGGCATTGCCCACAGTGGGCTGGCCTCTCACACATCAATCACTAATCAGGAAAATGCACTACAGACTTGCCTACAGGCCAATCCGATAGAGGCGTTTTTCTTCTGTGGTTTTTTTCTCCCTGATGATTGACAAGAAACTAACCAGAACACTAAACTTCTCTCCTGACTCAAAGCCCAGGTTAGCCCCTCAGAGTTCTGCCTCAGGCTGGCCCTGTTTGTCTCTTTATAGTCTAATTTTAGCAAGAACCCTACCAAGTCTGTTAAGCCAGAACTCCCCTCCACATCTCATTACCAACTGTGTCTAGTTGGGATCCTTATCTTCTACTTCCACCAGGTAAAATTTCTTTCCCCTGGCTTGCCTTCAGTAAGAATCCTGTTAGGCCATTTTTATCCCCAATGTTTCATTTTAGGAATTTTCCACCAGTGACCACACCCTGAGTCTGGGCTGTGGATTCCCATTTTTCTTTGGTGAATTCAGGTGGAAGCCAGACTCTCCACTTCATACTCCTTTTGCTGTTGACCCTCTCCTGACCTGATAGTGATGGAAACAGTCAACAACTGCTTCTTTAAAGATACCTTGAGCACCCCCATATACCCTGCACACTTTCTTCCCTCTGAATTCCATGCATCAGACTGTTTCCAAGGTCCTATAGCTTGTCACGCTCTTCCGCGTCAATGACACAACACATCTTGTATCTCTATCTAAAATATTTTCCCCCAACTTTGCCTGTGCCTATTTCCTTTCTGGTCCTCAGATCCCAGGTAGAATATCATCTCCTTTGGTGACATCACTAGTCATCAACTTCAGCTGTTAAGTCAAAGGGCATAGTTCCACTCTGGTTCCTCACCGCCCCCTTCCGAACCTTGCCTGGCAGTGGAAGTGACTGCAGACTCACCATGGCCCATTTCCCTTTCCAGTGGGTGCTCAGATGTGGCCAACTTTCCACTGTCTAGCAGGCATAGTATGTGTTGTATCTCTTGGGATTCAGAGAGTGAGATCGATATCACTGAGGCTGGCTATGGCCTGTTGGACCCCCACATACAAGTTTTGTTTCAGCTAGTGGCAAAGACAGGGACAGCAGGCCCAGCATCCTGAGGTGTCTTGAAAGATGTTGAGTAAAGGTTCATTCACATCAGGTTGAGATGTGAGCACAAAAGCTGCCTTGCTTTTATCTTATCTCTGACATTTGAAGTCCATTCATTGTAGATGTGAAATGCCTAATTAATGCATTGCTTTATGTTTCTCCATAAGGCCCAGCAATGAAGCCACTGAATACATTTTATAGTTACAGATCATGGCTGCCCCTTGCTAACACCTATAGCCCAGCAATATCATAGAGACTGGTAAATACGGTAAGCACACACAAGAATCATGTCATATATGGCACATGGCTCAGTGGAAATACCCCCAGAATGAGATCAGTGACAGACTCCCAGGATCTCAAGTAGACAGACCATGTCCTCCTCCATTGCTACATTAGCTCAGACTTGACCCTTTCTTTAGCCAGGACTCAGATTTCCACAACAATGGTTCATTCTTCCTGGAACTCAAGCATTGACTGATTTGGTGTAGCCCCTGAATGCCTGTGGTTTTAGTAAGAGGTAATGCAATTTTTCTGAGGTGGCACCTGCTAGCTGCCGTGTTGATTCTTCTCGCCACATTTCTAGAGCAACAGAGACAACTGACCATGTACTGAAATATCTGAAACTATGGCCTCAAAGAAACCTTTCTTCTCCTATGTTAATTGTCTTCTATGCTACAGTGGTGGCAGCTTTATATACAGGTAGCTTTATAGAAGGAGAAAAACAGAAAAAAAAAAAACCTGCTTGGTAATCTTCCACATCAGTTCCCAAGTGGTGAGGAATATCACCAGGAGCTGGGAAGTCATCCATCACCCATAGGCTCTGGTTAGCTCTAAGGAACAACTGATTTTTGTGTGCCCCTCAAGGAAAACATACCTTTGAAAGTTATTTTTAAGAGGAATATGAAAATGAATTTGTGTGATATAAAGCCCAAAGGTCTATGTACAGCAGACGGCAAATACTCCAGCCCTATACCCATCAATGTTCATGACTTTCCTCTCTTCCACAAGCAGAGTCAAGGATGATGAAGGCACATGGCCAATACCTTTCAAGGTAAGGTCCCCTGCTCATGGCACTTGACTTATCTCAGGTGTGTAAACAATTCCCACAGTGCCAGTCATTCAATTTAAATTTTGAGAACCAGTGCCGAGAAGTTGCTACCTTTGCATAATGTCAAGCAGTCCTTGAACTTGGTCATAAAGACTCAGATCCTGGAAGCACAGGTCTCTGATGATACAAGACTGGTTCATCTTCTAAGTTATCCTGGTGGGGTTGCCATGGAGCTAGCTACTTTTGAGGATATCAAGAGCAGGTCCCAGGACAAGAATATGCACATATTATGTGAGAAGACAAATAAAATGAGAGCCTGTGGAGCTTTAGAGCTGTTTATTCCTCAGGAAGCAGAGCCAGTTAGCAGGTCTCAGACAGCTTCCAAGTACAAAAGCACCTTCTGTTTTCACTTTTGTTATAGGAGACTCTGGGTAATGGAGAGGAAAGGGAAGCACAATGCTTCAGCTTGACTCCAGAGTCACAGGCCACCACCTCTATGTAACCAAGTATGTGCCCTCTGTCCATCTCTGGATTGCCACAGTAAAGGCATCTGTGCATCTCTCTGGACCATGTGTCACTTGAGGACTGCTGGGTTCCCAGCCAAGCAGTGCTGCCTGTGGCCACAAGTCCAAGTCCTGGTCAATGTAATCTAGGCAGAGAACCAACTCACAGCTGCCAAGATCCTTTCTTAAGTTGTGGCCCACTTTCCTCTTTTCCTCCTGTAGTATGCTGCACAGGCATCATGACTGTGGGCTACAAGGTTGAGGCCAACACAATTGATGATGCAATAAGATGGGGAAAACATTTGAGTCTTGAGGACCTCTCATAAGCAAAGATATCCACAGGCCTTAGGCAGGTTATTTCTGGGTTTGCCTTATGAAAGAAAAAAGTAGATAACAAGTATTTCTCATGGTTGAGCCTCTGTGAAGGCTTTAACATGCCTTGCAGCCTTTAATGATTTTGCTTCTTGGCGATGTGAGCTTTGGAACTCTTGGATCATATAGCAGAGTCACTAACCAAAGCTGGGAGAAAGACAAATACATTTCTTGGAAGCTAATGGGATGTTCTAGGTTCAAATCTTGGTCTGTCACTTTTTGATCATATGGGCTCAGGCAAACGCCCTCACATAACCTTGCTTAACCGATGTTACTCTGTAGAAGGGTTCAGTGGTATCTATCCTAAATAGCTGCTGAGAAATTTTTGTCTATGCTGTCAAGGTAGAAAGTCGCTTCACAGCTTCCAGAGACTGTGTGATTTCTTGGCTCAGTGCCCTCGTACAATGTGCAATGTGTTTGTCTTTTCAAGTTCAGCCACCCAGGTATACAGCTCTGCTCAAATTTAGCTCCAGCATAGGAGCTTGCTCCCTCCCAGAGCCTATTTTAAAGTTATGTGTGGCTTTTCTAGCATTCAATTTCATTGATGTCCAAATGCTGACCTTTCACAAAAATTCTTCAAGCCAGATCCTCCTCAGCTGGGAAGCTCAGGCATTCAGTGGCCACTAACATCTGGTGATCTCTTTTGTAATACATGAAAGATAGAGACCAAAGTTGTTTGCTTGACAACCTCAAATATATTGTGGTGTATTTGAGCCCTACCCTACTGCTCTCTTGCCAGCCTATCTAATTTCTCTTGGGCCCAGTTAATCTTATTTATATATGGGTATAATAAAATCAGTCCTACAGCTAAGCCAGACAAGGTTATAAGATGCCTGGCACAGACCAGGGAAAGAGAAAGAGTGAGACTTGTAGCTTTCTGGGACTCTCAATTTTATTTGCTGATGCCTAGCTCCTTGTCTTGATACCATGAGCTGCCAATTTGGATTCTCAAACAGCAAGAGGCATGTTCACTAAGAGCCAGAGCACAGGCCTAATGTTCTCACCCAGTGTCACCTGAAAAGTCACTCCCTTCTCTACGTTTTCATCTCTTCATCTGCGATGCACATGCTCAGAGGCATCTGTCAGGTCTTAATGTTTCATTTCTCTGTTAGTTATTATGGCTGTTACATTAGGGACCAGTGGTAATCTGGCTGGCTGGATTCACAGATAAGTTAGTGGATGATGAAGAAGAGGCAGTCACTACCTCCACTTCTCAGAGCTCTGCAGAAACCCCAGTGGCTGTCTAGGCCACCAACAAGAAGCCTCTAGGTAGGGATGGTTTGGATATGTGAGGCTCCCCCCCCCCCCCCGCTTTGTCTCAGCAAATGATTTTAAAACAAAACAAAACAAAACAAAAAAACAAAAACTCTAGAACTACCTGCATTGGAATTATCTTCTTAAAAATAACGTGTCCTTGTGTTCAGCAAAGACAGCCAAAGTGTGAACCCCAGGGTAGGCTATAGATGTTATATGCTTCTGCTGATTCTAAACCCCACTGCCTTTTGAAGGCAACTATTAGTCCTTGTGCTTTCCAGTCTTTAGAGAATCCAAAACTGCGGCTTGTGTTTCTAAGAATGTGGTGAGTGCTTTGCTCCAGCTCAGCTGTCGTCTTTGTGATTTGTTCCTGTTCACTAGTGTTTTGAAGTCTTGGAGAGAATCAAAAGCCTCCTGTTCATTTAACTCATTTACTGCAATGACTAGAATTTCCCAGCAGGGGTCGCTGGAGGCACATATATTTTGTACTTGCTGTTTGGCCTCCCTACTAGTCTTAAAATTTTTTATTACTTTATCTTTTAAAAGTGGAGAGGAAAAATCAACCATTAATACTCGTTACCCTTAGAAAACTAGAAAAAAAAACCCAAATGATTCTGGAAAAAATGAAATTTCTTATTTCTTTAATAGAATCAACTAATTTTTTATTTCCCTCCCTCCCAAGGCCCCCCTCCTCTCCAGCCTATGGGGACTTTGGACAGAGGGACACACTTTCTAAATAAGGCAGTCACTTTCCAAGATTCCATCCCTTAGGCACTGGAAGGAGGTAACTCACAAGTTCATCTTGTTGGATAATGTAGCATTATGCATGTCTCTTGGGGAGGCAGCTACATTGACCCATCGTTTACATCCCAGAATGTGTGTGTCTTTTCCCAGCCTGGAGGAATTTGTTAAACATCCAGTTTTTGATAGATTGTTTCTACTATATAAAAATGTATGTTTCTGTGGAAGAAATAAGACACAGATATGCAAATAAAGACAATGTTGACTCACTGACACAACTTATATAAATGCTTGATTGCAGATGTCCCTTTACTGAGACACACAGATAGAAACAGAGAGATACATATAGACGCCCACACTGACAATACAGACAGATAGACAGCCGCACTTACATAGACTTACAGAGGTACAGAGGGGGGGAGGAGGGGGCAGAGAGACACATATGCATACAGAGATACATAGAGAGATACACAGAGACAAAACTCAGCATTATGTTAATAGGTCTTCTCATACTGTGCATATTGTGTGACACACACACACTGCAGCATGTACATCAATATACCTATTCATTTTATGTACAATGTTTTTTTTGCCTGCTCTTTTATAAACAAGCTATTAATTTCATGAGCACAAGCAGGCTTTGTATTCTTCAGTTAAAATGGCTGCAAGGCATCCTCTAACTTGGATGACCCACCATATTTTCAAAGAATCCTTGGTGAAAAAATGCAAACACCACTTAGTACCTAGGAATGTGTGACTATCCTGAGATGGCCATTCTCTGATGTCAACCTTCACATATGTCCTTAGTAACATCAGGTCTGTTAGAGTTTTGTAGGCCTTTGGGTGGTCTGTAATGTGTACATTGTGATTTTATACACAGTAACACAGCTGGCTACATTGACAGGCTGTTTCACTCTCAGGGTTTCCAAGTTACCATCTAATGTGTCCAATAAACAGCCTTATTGCCCTGGACAAAGCCCCTTAGAGTGTTCTAGTCTCCTCCAGGATTCCAGTGGGTAATGGGAGAGGGTAAGGGGCTGGAGTGTAGTATATTTGAGACCAATGACTCCAGCACAGTTTAGAGGCATCCACCTTGGAGAACTCAGGCCTGGAGGGGAACTTACTGGGGGCAGATAGAGAGGAGGGTGAGCGCTGAGCACCATCACTGTCTAGCCTCATGCTTCACTTTGGGACTTTGCTTTCATTTTTATGTTATTCTTTTGCAGGCTACATTGAGTTGCATGCAGTGTGTAAACACTCCAAGCTGCCAGACAAGGAACCTCTCCCTGCTGGGCAGAGAACTCTCCAAGATTCATGCACTCCTTTGTGCATTTCTTCGAGCCTAGTGCTGATTTTCTTTCTTACTTGGGTCCTCACAACCAATCCCACTTTTCTAGCAGGGCTCTATCAGACCTTCTGTTTCTCTGCTGCACTTATATCTTGGTGGGAGGGCTGCAATAGAGACTTTAGTGGGCTGGGCTCTAGAGAATAGCTTAGCTCCTGCCTATTTTACAGAGGAAGGGACTCAGGCCCACAATGCAACTATCTCCCCAGGACTGTGCAAAGAAAAAGTGGAGAACCAAGATGGATCCCCACATGTCTGCAAGTTTGTGGGCCCGACAGACTAGCTGTGTTCTGGGGCAGCTGAAAAAAAAAAGGCTGCAAGAAACAAATGCGTGTTACCAGGTGGTAGAAACGTGTCAATCAGAGATGAATGTATTTTCTAAAATCTAGGCTGATGTGCATAACTTGCCGGTAATCCAGAGCTACATCGGAAATGATGTTCCAGATGTCTGAGGCTAGACCGTAAGAAGGCTGTAGCTTTTGTCCTGGTTCCTTGAGTTGTTATTCTGTGGGCTTTCCTTTCTGGTATGCACTCTCTTTTAAAACCCCACTACCAATATGTGACAAACCCATCCCGTGTCAAGGGCTCTAGTCTTTCAGATGTCCAGGTCCAAGCATCACTCACCAACATAAAGGACCCCTTGCTGTGTGAGTCTTCTTCATTGAGGCCTAAGGCATTAGGGCTGTGCTGAGCAAAATAGCCATTCCTCCTTCTTATATACAACAACAACAACAAAAATCAGAAAAGACTAGAATGGAAGCCCGTTAGGCCAGGCTATCTTATCACTTAGAGGACACAGAACTCATGACTCACCTTTGGTACTGCTGAGACGAGGCCATGACCTAAAGCAGAAAAGAAAACAAACATGAGTGTCAGCTACTGAATTCATCACTGTCCCCAAAGTAGCAGGTATTCCCAAGATAATTTCACCACCTATTCTGTGAAAATTTTTGCATGCATGCTCAAATCTGTGCAGGTGTACAGGTCTGAGTATCCATGTATATATAGCTGCACATGTTTATGGATATGTGCACATGTATAAGCATATATGTGGAAGTCAAAGGACATCTCAGTTTGTTCCTCAAGTGTGGTCCATCTTGACATTTTGAGATATGTCATTGGGCTAGAGCCCACCATGAATGCTGGGCTGGCCAGGGAGCCCCAGAGATCATTGTATTCTCATCTCCCCAGTGCTGGATTATAAACATGTACTATTACTTCTGGCTTTAAAAACCTATTTATTTATTTAAAAACATGTTTATTTATTTATTTGTTTGTTTATTTATTTTTTTTTATGGGGGATGGAACTTAGGTTCTTATGCTTGCATGGCTTGTACTTTACCCTCTGAGAAATCACTTGCTCAGCCGCAGCCTGTGGAGTAAAAACAGAAAGCAAACCCTTTGCATTGTATTACTGTAGGCTTGAAGTAGGGTTTCTTAGAGGCAACATAGAAGACAGAAGACATAGACAAGAGAAAAAAAATCAACACCATGTTCATATATAAATGTGTGTGCAATAAGGATGCATACATACATTTAAAATCAAAACTGTGTTTTATTGTGTGTGAAATACGTATGCAAGTTTGTGCATGTGTGTTCATGCATGTATGTATGCATGTGTGTGTGTTTGTGTGTGGTTGTTCCCATGTCAATGCACATGTGTGGAGGTCAGAGCATAGCTTTTTGGACTGGGTTCTCTGCACTGAGGCAAGGCCTCTCATTTCTGTGCTTCACACTCCAGGATAGCCATTCTGTGAGCTGCCAGACAATGCTCCTGTTTCCACCTCTCATCTCACTTTATGAGGACTGTGATTACAGATGCCTGTCCCAGCCAGCACTAGGTTTTATGGTTGGGTTACAGGCATGGAACTCAAGTAATCTGGATTGCATCAGCATTCTTACCCACTGAGCTGTCTTGCAGGCCCATAGGCACACATTAAGATATATAGGTGTTTAAATGTCTATATGAGAGTGTGTGTGTAGGATGCCACTGTAACACTTCATTATGCAGTGTTATGAAAAACACATTTGCTGGCTATGTTGCACTTTTGGAGCAGATTTAGGTTCTTGCTAATTTTGACTACTATAAACAAGATTGCAAAGCTCATCCATTCTAGCGTCTTAGTCTCTGAATATCTCCATGGACAGACAATAATCTAGTTAAAGAAAATGCCTATTAGTGTTAGCATCCTCAGGCACTTGTGGCAGGCACATTTCTCAGATGCTTTCTGGATGGTTTGAATTGATTTGTATTAACTCGCATTCTAATCCACTGAACGTGGCCACCCACTGTGTCTCCCTATCAGGATGCACATTCCAACCCCACTTTACCTACTTGACACTCATACCTGTTTTATTTCTGAGACAGCTAAAGAGTATGAATGATCACATGCATTTCCTCTTTGCTAAATCATGTGTGCATGTTCTGATGTCAAGTTCTTGGCATAGTCACAAATGTCACCCTTGGACAGTGTCCTCTTGGGAACAACCTTTCCCTAGATTTGGGCTGTGGTCTGAAAAGCCCCAGGGCACTGGAAAGCTCCAAAGGCCTCTGCTTCCGTGAGTTGACTTGTTTGTGCATTTAATAACCCCGGGCTCTCTATGCACACCTTTCCTCTGAGGCTCTCTAAGTGCGTCACAGCTGCAATTAATTGAGCATCGCAACACACGTTGCGTGTAAATATTTATGAGGCCTATGTGGTGGCTGGGACATTGGGCATATAATAGTTAAACAATGAAACATCAGTAACCAGGAGACCAGAGCTCAGGAGTCCAGATTCCTGTCTATTCTGATGCTGTCCCTTCCCTAACTTCATCTTCCAAATGACCTTGGGGAACTGTGGTCTTCCCATACCAGAAACAGGGCACAGTGCTGCATAAACAGCCCAATCCAGATGGCCACTGAGAGGCAAGGAAATTGCTGTAAGCTTTGTTTCTCCTCCAGCCTGCTCTTGCTACCCATGCCTATGGGATATGGTGAGTCTCACTTGGGAGCCACAGGGCATCTGCAGTCTGGAGCCTGTGGTTAGCAGTTGGTACCCTTTCAAGTTGCCTGAGTTATAGCAGAAACTAACAGTGCATCACCTAATGAGAAGCAAACCCTGAGGGAGAGGGTATGAGCACACTCCTGTCACCCTAGACACAAGGTCTCTTTCCTGACATCCTGGCCTTTCATGAGGCCTCACAAGGCCCCCAGACATGCAACTTATGACATGTGCAATAGAACAAGTTTCTATGAGTACAGTGAGCTCGTTATGAAAGGAGCACATATCTCAGGGACTCAAGGTGGGCTGGTTTATACTCATAGGTATAAACCTGAGACTTCTGAGCCTCAGGAGAATCTTCTGCAGGTCCTAGGGAGGACTCTGACTTTTGTATTCACTGTCTTCTGACTTTGCCTTCCTCAGTATTTAAGGATGTAGTACTGGAGAACACATAGAATGATTTGCTTGCTTGACAGGAAAGCTGAGGCCTGAGTTGGGTCAGTGTTTTCCCTCTCTTTAGGCCCTGGGCACACAATAAGCTGAACAAAAGATGATGGAAAACAAACAAAAAGCATTGAGCATCTGTTTGGTACTGACTGGTCCTACTCTTTTTATCAGAGTTTGACCTATTTACACTTATCTCCTTAAATTCCTGCAGATGCATTATTTTTATTTTACATTTATTGATTGATCAATTAATAGATTTTTTTTTTTTTGAGACAAGGTCTCTCTATAGTCCAGGCTGGTCTTGCTTTCAACCCCCTGTTTCAGCTTCCTGGATGCTGGGATTACAGATATGTAACAGTTCAGCTCCTATTTTTATTTTTGACTTTCAGAAAGTCATCAATTTCACTATATAGATGCTGTGAAGAGACAAATACCATCCAGCATTGCTGTTATGATGACACAGAGTAGAAGGGAGGCTGCCAGGGACAAGAGAAAAATGGGGCATTCAAAGGTACAGTGTTTTGGTTTTTACAAGAAAACAGGTCTTAGAGATGATCTAGTGACTGCAAGGCGCCCATAGGTAACAGTGTTGTTTGCACAGCTGAATGTTTGGGAGCTGATCTCATGCTATATGTTTTTATGTTATGTACAAGTAATAGTAATGCATAAGTGCAGAGAATCCAGTTGGAGGCAATAGATCCAGGTTTCTGGCATAGGTTTTAGCCAATTGGATTGCTGTCTTCCACTCTGCAGATGTAACTAAAACTTAACTTGCCTAGAGTGGTAAAACAAGCTGTTGCCAGAGTTGGGTTTCTGCTTTGAGTGAGTTCCTTGTTATTCACCAGCCTAGAGCAGCAGCACAGCTTGCAGAGGTCTGTGCATCTGGAAGCTTCCTTCCTATTGCCAAGGCTGTCTGCAAATGGCTTATCTACTTCACTCTGGGTGGGGCCTCAGAAATGGTGGTAGGGTATTTATGTCCTTGGGGATCCTGCACCCTGGGAGCTCTCCCGGAGTCAATGCAAGCATGTAAATTAGCAGAGGAAGTCTTAGCAAAACAGGGAAATGGGGTGTTATTCCAGCTGAGCCTGCTGCTATGATCCAGAGAGCTGGAGAAATGGCTTGGGGGTAGAGAGGCTGACACCACTTCCTGAGATGGAAGAAGAGAGAGGCTGGACACTGTGGGTTTGTCTGGATGGAGTGTGGACATCAACCTGACACTAACAGCTGCCGTGCTCTTTGGAAAGGCTCCTGTGTTAATGCTCTTTGCAGCCTGACAGCCCATGGTGACAAATGAAAGATGCTGCTAGCTGACTTCATGGGGATTTGATGTGCTCTGCCTATGCTCCAGTGAGGCCGGCCTGTTAGCAAGCTGCCCCTTGCCAGGGAATCACAAGATGCATTGTGGCTTCCTTTTGTCAACAGCATCAATAACATAGCCATGTGCAAATGGGCCACAGCTGGATAGGGCACAGGACTGGCAGCATCCTCTGCTCTTACACTCCAGGCTCCCTTCCACATCTGGGCCCGAATGAAATTGGGTTTCCTTCCTTGGCTTTTTCTGTATGTGTGGCAGGTGTCATCACTGTGGCAGGCAACTATGGGAACCATAGAGGGATCAAGGTTGGCTTTTCTATGTCTGTGGTGTTCTGAAACGTAATCTCATTATAAATTGGTTTTAAATTTGGAGTTATTTTAAATTTTTAATTCTTTTAAATAATTTAATGTACTTAATGAGCTTTAATTTTTAAAGGATACTAAAACTGTCCCCTCCCCCACCTCTCCTGCTGCCTAACATACTGGATGTGATGATGTAGACCGTGTGTTCCTGTGTCCTTCTATCCACAAGAACACGGTACAGATGGTGTGTTATCTGGGTCCCCTAGAGATAGGACTCAGCCCTGTCTCCAGGGTTGAGCTCCTGGAATGATGACTAGTAACTCATTGTTCCCTGAAATTTGGCAGCAAGCTCTTGGGAAAGGGATCCATGTGATCTCACATCATTAACCCTCTTCATCACCCAAGTTTCCAGGAGTGACTGATTTGAACTCTATGTCTTATTTAAGCACTACTCACGAAACTGAAAGGTTACTCCAGAATAAAGTTCTATAGCTTTTGAAAGACAACTGATATATTTAGGGGTTACTAAATTTGTCTTAAATACAGAGAGAGGTGAAGGAGAACACAAGTTTATAAGTCTTATAAACTCCACTTTTGACTTGAATATCTGCATTGGGAAATGAACACGTTACAGAAATGATCTCACACAAACTTTGTTCTGGAAAACAAAATCTTTGTTTCTACCTTGGGCCTCTTATGCTTGTGTCAATTGGGTTATTAAATATATTAGCAATTCCTTCCATTTTGTAGGTGGATGACTGTGGTGAGTTTCCCTGGGAGTCAAAGGGACTTCACACCCAGTCTGGTGAATCCCCATTCAGTGGAAAAGGTTCCCACTAGAAAATTTTGGGGTAAGGTTTGGACACACAGGATGCCCAGAGGGTAGAGAACCTGCAGGGCCCAGTTAGCAGGCTGGTAGGAATACAGCTACAGCAGAGAGTTTGGCCTGGCAAAGATGTGCAGAGATGTGTCTCAGGAACGTAACACAGGAATACGCAAGATTGGTTGGAAAAGGACCAACTAGGGTTCTGGAAGCCTGGAGGGAAAAAAAGCATAATAGATGGATGTGAGTGCCTTCCTTATTTCCCAAGTGACCACAAAATCTCCTTTATTGCCTTGACATAGTCCTTATACTTATTTGATTGAATTGAAACATACAACCGGAAGAGAGCCCATCTTGGATCATCAGAGTAACTACAGTGGCTCCTAAAAGGAGACAGGTGCCTCATATGGTGCCCAGAGCTTGGCTCATATGCACAAGCCTGCTGCTGAATGAGCAGGAGGAAGTGGATGGGTAAGAGAATGCATGTGACATGTGCACATGCTCTGGGAAGCATGGATCCTAAGCATCCCAGGAGGATGTAGGCCTAGAGGTGATTTTCAGGCCATGTCCTATCCCAACAAGGCCAATAGAGTATCCAAACACAGTAGGACTCTTCTTTGCACAAATCTTCTAAATTCTCTCGGAATCTACATTTTCCTTAGAGTAGAGATTGGCGAGGGCCTTCCATCTCATGATTCTTGAAAGCTGATGAAATTCATTCAAGGTGAAATCATCTTAGCTTCCTATTAAGTGAACAAATGGCCTGCTGTTTCTTAAAGACTTCCCTTGTGACTTTCTAGGATCTTCCTCTTTTGTACATAACAACTGTACATATCTCTGACTATTTTGATACATTTACACAGTTGACACTATTCAACTCCAGAATCTTTTCATCTGGAACGTTGTTTGGGGCAAATGTCTTGAGTAGTCCTCATAATCATTAGCATCCATACCTCTATGAGCTTTTCCCTTGCCTAGAAGCACCTGGACCACCCCTTCTCTAGCTCTTGTGCAATTTCCTACTCTAGTAACAGATCTGAGAAGAGCTAGAAAGCTACATGTGATTATTCACATGCTACCTTTATTGCTGAACTTCTGAGGACAGGTAGCATGTCCTTGAGAGTTACAGTCCTCTGCAGATAAGCAGTGAATATCTCTGACAAAGGCTGGAAACTGCAGATGAAGTTCAACGCTTGGATGGGTCGGTGCTACAGCAGGCAAGTCAGACAGCAGGATGGCTTGACACCCCTACTTTAGCTGGGACATCGTTTCAGTGAACTGAAGAGTTGAAAATCATCTTCACCTCTCTTTAACCCTCTCTGCTTGGCCTGTGCCTTCCATTCCTAGTTTTATCTTCTCCCTCGCCCCAGGTTAGAGTTCTTTTTGCCATTCCATTGAGTATCCAGTATACACTGACACTGTAGAGGACTATGCACAGTGACCCCTGCAGTAACCTGGATTATCAGTCCTATTAAGATATGATGGGTCTTGACTTTATCCTTACACTTCCTTTGTCCTTTTCATCAATTTTTTTATCTGGCAACTACTAGTAAGAGCTTGTTGGCTGAGAGAAAAGATAGCAGCCATCCCAGTGGATGCTTGCGTACTCTGAGAGCATGTTGAATGCTCAGTGAAGATTTTGCTTGGAAGCTTTATCTTCTCTACAGTGCAGTGGAGGCAGTAAGTGACCCCTGGGATCTCTCAGTGCTATGAAGTCCTGGAGTAGCTGTGTAGCACAAGAGAAAACCAGAATCTGGGAGAGCAGCCAGACAACAGTGCTAGCCAGATCCCATTCTTACATGGTCTCAGGGACCCAGCAGAGGGCATTCTAGAACATAGAACAAAAGAAGCTTCTGTTTCCTAAGACTGAGGACTGCCCCTTCAGGACCCTGAGAAGTCCCAGCCCCCTGGAGAACTGTTGCTACAGGTTTGGGGTAGAAAAGGGGGGGGGTTCATTGTGGAAAAAAAGATGTGGATTGGACTGTTGGGTCTGCTGCTTGCTGAATCTGGCCAGACCTTCCATTGACCAACAGATGCTATGTCCCTGGGCTCCCACAGGGCCCACTTCTCTTTTGTCATGTTTCTGTTTTTACATCCACAACCTTCCACCCCATCACAGATTGAGCCAGAGCCATGTATTGTTCATTTTACAATCCCCAGGGCCCAACACAGGAACCTTAAGGACTATGTAAAGGGTTAGAAATGATGATAATAAGAAATACTCTGACACCATGGTCCTTCATCACTCTCCATCCTACATCTGAGATCATCACCCTTCCATCCATCAGATGCCATGGAAGAGCAGGGATGGAAGAGCCAGATGGAAGAGCAGGGATGAGACCAGATGTCTCTCATTCTAGCTCTAAGGCAATCGAAAGAGAAACTTCTGACTGAGGTTCTCACACCTGAGTGAGCATCTGAAAATCATGGGAGAACTGATTCCAACACAGGTGTCTGTTCCTCAAGCCTTGCACTTCTCCCAGGACCTGCCTTTCTGAGTTCAGAGGGACATTAAGATCGCCAGAGCCAGGCCCAGCCTCCGGAGACCACTCTATGAGATATGGCTCTTATCATGAATGTGGTGTGATAACCAGCGGTATAATGCCTGTGCCCCTCATTGATGGGGATTTTCAGCAGGAACAGATTAGTGATGCTTGGGAACAGAAAACCAAACACATGTCACCTGGTGTTGGCAGAGTATTGGTTTCAGCCTCTTATTTTCATGGGTTCCAAAAATCTATGGGCACTCAAATCTCCTTTGACAAATACTTTCATATTTGTGTAACCTGTGCATTACTCCTATATACTTTAAATCTATCTTGATTACTTATAATAACTAATACAATATAGACATGAAGCAAAAAGCTGATAGCATGGCTTAGGTAATAAGGATAAGAAAACTCTGTACATGCTCGGTGCAGATTGTTTCTGACTTATAGCTGGTTGAACCCATAGACGGAAGCCATTGATAGAGGAGACCGGCTGTGTGCTGATCCTTAGAGTCCAGGAGTAACAGTGGATTTGAAGTTCAATTCTGAATTCAAATCTAGCTATCCTGACTAGATAGATTCTGTGATGATAACCACAGTGGGTCACCTCAGACTATTTTTCATACTTATAAATAAGAATAAAGGTATCTGTTTTAGATCAAACTTGTGAATGTTGTATTTACACACTCAGTGGGGTATCTGGTGCATGCTAGTGTCAGATATTGATTGCATATGGCACTCAGCAGTGGTTTTGCTTCTGTGTCCATAGGAAATTGCATACAAGAGAAATGGTTATTGTCAATGTAGCCAGGCAAATACCTTGAAAGGCTGCAGGACTCTTATATTAGTATTGTAGGCAGATTGTGGTGGTGGGAATGGTCTATATAGTCTGGGACATGTCATTTATACTTGCCCTAACATTAAGCTTGGCAATGTACCTTATCAAGAACTTGGTGGACACTTGAGATAGAGAGTTAATACCCATGCTTAACGATGTAATGGAGAGTTAATACCCATGTTTAATGATGTAAAAGCAGCAAGAGGTGAGGACCATTGCTGATTTCTATCTTATTAATAAAGGTGGCTCTGCAGTTTATCATGTTACAACTAGCTGGGGAACCCTGGGAGGGCTTTTTAAAAAAAGTCTTCTCACCCTTGAATGGGAGACTGAGGATATGATTGGCAGGGTTCAGAGCTACTTAATGAGCTCTTAAGGTGCATTCTAGCATATATTGAGTACCCACTGACTATTATTATTGAGAATCTACATGGTCCAGGAATGGTACAGAGACCATTGATTTACTCTCCAAATATCACACTGTCTTGAGTGCAGAGAATTCAGTTATAAAGAAGAATCAGTTTTCCCCAAATAACATTTCTAATGTCCACAGCTGGAGATAGCTGCTGGAAGCCACACCATCAGTTAGCAGGTCAGCTGAGTTTCAGCTCAGGACCGGATGCTCACTGCCCATCAGCAGCTCCCCCCACCTCCATTGCTCAATGCCAGTGATTGTCATTTTATGGGAAATAAACACATTGGTTTAACAGATACTAAAGTAAGAGTGGACCGAAATATGTCATTTTCAGACATTTTAATTTGATTTATATGTCTCAAAAACTAATTTATATTCATATAATGCTTTCATTATAAAATATGCAGTGGCACAGAGATTTGTGTGAATATGGGAATTTAAAAAAATTGGTTTATAAATGGCCTGGAACAGGTTGGAGAAGCATCATCAGTTGCTCTTTTTAATATATCTTGAGCATGCTATGACACATCCTGAAATAATTTGCTTCTGAAAAAAACAACAACACTACTTTCCTCTCTGTCTTTCCCCCACCAAAAAATGTAACTGTAAATATTACTTTGATGTATGTAATTGCTTCAACCCTCTCTCTTGGAAGGAAGGCTTCTAACCCTTCCATTTCTTATCTCTTGCTTTTGTCAAGAAGTAAGAAAAACACGCTTAAAATGCATTATTCAAATGCGTGTAATGTAAACATTAAAGAAGTCTGAGCACAGCTACAAATTTCCCTTTTCTTAAAATGTTTGTGAAAAAAGAAACTTGTCTGCTCCATCTTGAGGACATTTGTGCACTCTGCAGAGGGTGTTCACTTGCTCCAGCATGCCTTAGGCTCCCAGAGCTGCGGCAGAGTGGCACTGTAGGACCTGGAGAACACATGAAGAAGATTGGCTTGAACTAGGCAGGCATTCCAACACTTGATAGATAAGGAGGCCTTGGGTATGGCTGAGATGAGAGAGATGACTTCCACAGGACTTGGATGAAGCACATGTTCTAAGTACCAGGTGTCAGTGTTAGTTTCCATGACCCCTCATCCCAGTTGCTCAAGGGCAGAGGGACAGCATGACCCATCTATTATTCCAGTCCCTTCAAGGCAGAGAGACAGATGATCCCTAAAGTGTTTCTTTTGGGCTGTCTAGGGACTTGGATGGACTGTGGAGGAAGCCCTGGCTAGGAAAGCTGTAGAGATCAGAGCCCCATCAACCAAGGTGTGAATCATGCACTAGCTATCTGGCCAGCCCACCTCAAGTACATTCTTCACTTTTGTGAAGTAATTCAATGAAAATAACATTGTTTTGTGGGTATGAGTCTGTGTGTTTGTGAGTCTCTGTGTGTGAGTCTCTCTCTCTCTGTGTATGTGTGTGTGTATGTGTGTATTTGAGTCTTTCTTACTCTGTGTGAGTCTGTGTGTGTGTGTCTCTCTCTGTGTGTATATAAGTCTGTGCATAAGTCTGTATGTATTTGAGTCTCTCTCTCTCTGTGTTTGGGTGTGTGTCAGTCTTGTGTGTGAATTTCTCTTTGTGAGTCTATGTGTATGAGGTTCTCTTTGTGTGACACTTTGTGTGAATGTGCGTGTTATTCTTTCTCTGTGTGTCTCTGTGTATGTTTGACGGTCAGGTCAGTTTATCTGTCACAGAAGAAAAACTTTCTAATAATAAATAAGTAAACATTCTGACCTATTTTTCAGCAGAGAGAAGTTCTGGAATCTCAAATCACCGAATCCTTCTTTTGTTGTCCTTTTATTGCCCCTGGGATGAGAGAAAATAGATTATATCTGAGAAACAGCAAGGAGCTGGAGGAAAAAAATTAATGAAGTGCATTCATTCATAGAAACAGCCCCCCCCCACCAGATTTGAGTAATTAATGCCTCACACATCTTTCTGACGTTTTCTCTTTGCCTTTCCACTGGGGCCAAAAAAAAAAAAAAAAAAACTTAAAAGTTTTTTTTTTTTAAGAAACTTAATTACTTAAAATGGTCTTAAAGGGCAGGATTCGGGATGGAGGAAGTGCTCAGGTCAAGGAGAAGATGGGAATGTCTCTCCCACATCAGTGTCTCACTCACAGTTGTCTTCTTCAAGCTCCATGGGTACCCTCTGCTCAGACAAAAAGAGAAGAGCATGGACCTCTGCTGTGAGCTTCATAGAAGGCTGTTAAACTGCTGTGGGGACAGACTTGAGCCAGGCACAAGTCTAGCTGCTCTGCTGTGTCAGCTGAATTTGAGCAAAGTCTAGCAAACATCATCCCACACAGAAAGGCAGACCATTTAGCAAGCATACCTCCAATCCAAGTAATGTATAGGCACTCTGTTAAGACATTTTCCACACAAAGAGGTTAAACAATTTTAAATTGAGTTAATTTGTTAAAATTCATTAAATACATTTACTACCATAAGCCATCATTGTTATGCATCCTTAGCTTATCTAATTAGTCCAGTTCAGCATACTCTCTTTTCATTGCAGACATTCCCTAGGCTTTGTCAAACGCTTCGGGGGGATTTTTTCCCCCAATTGCTCTGCAGCAACTATCCAACTGCACAGCCCTCCTCTCTGCCTGGGTTAACTTGTCTCTTGGCCCTTGGCTGCCCCAAAGCCCTTGTCTTCTCTCTTCAGTTTCTGCTTCCACAACAGTTCTGCTTTGCTTCTGTCAAACACTCCATTCCCACCCTGACCTTGCAGCCTTCCTCCTTCTGGCTCTTGGCTGAGTTTTTGTTTCACATTTCTATTTACTCATTTGAAATTAGAAATGTGTATGTGTGTGTGTGTGTGTGTGTGTGTGTGTGTGTGTGTGTGAGAGAGAGAGAGAGAGAGAGAGAGAGAGAGAGACCTTGCCCACACATACACATGCCTAGGTAGGCATCAGTGCCTTTATTTACTGTATTCGTGTGCTCATCACACACAGCACATGGGCTGAAGTCAGAGGACAACTTGAGGGAGTTATTTTCTCCTTGAAGGATGTCAGATTTGGCATCAAACATCTAGACCTGCTAAGCCAGCTTGCCAGTTCCACCCAGCTCTTTTTGGGGGATGGGGCAGGATCTCTCCCTGTATGTGAGGCTAATCTTTTCATGCATATTGGTTGACTAATGAGCTCCAGCTCTCCACTTTTTTCTGCCCCTCCCAGTGATGAGGTTATAAGGGTGTGCAGCCATTCTCTGTTTTCACATGTCTTCTGGGGATCCAAACTCAGGTTCTCAACCTTTTATAGCAAAGGGTCAACCCACTACGCTATTTCCTCAGCCCCTTACCTTTGTATTCATGTCTAACTTGTTTGACAAATCCACTTAGCTTCCATCTCCACCACTACAGAGACTTGAAGATCTGTCTTCCTGGGCCTGTCTTTGTGCCTGACTACAGTGAGCCTAAGCGGGCATGTGGGACTTCACATAGGGTTTTCGGCTTCTAGGACAAACCTCAGGATCACCCAAGGTTCTTCCCTACCTGGCATTTTTGTGTAGATCACAGGATACAATATTATATATACATTGTGTAGGGAGGGGATTGTCACCATGGAACTTGACCCTCCAGTTCATGGTTTCAATTACCCATTCTGATTCTTTTCCATTTATTTAAAAATGATTATATGATTACATTATCCCTTATGCCTTATAATTTTATTGTTTTTCCTTAAGTAAAATTGATTCATAAATCTAATCTACACATTAACATTTCTTCTGAGCTCTGGACATGAATGACCAACTGTTTTGTAGATCTTTCTGTTGGTGTTCTCCGACAGACCTAGGTCTTCATTTTTAGGAGCTTCCACTGTGCATGATTTAACTTTTAAATGATTATCCTGGGCACTGATCATGGGTGTCCACTTCCCTCACTACCATCTTGAGAACCTGTTACCAGATCCTAATTCTTAGGTTCTCAGTGGCTCTTAACTCTGAGCCTTCCTCTTGACTCCTACAAGGCAGCTCTGTATTTCATATCTCCAGCTCAGCCTCCAGCCTCATCTCTCTTCTTATCTCATCATCCCTCCCATCTCCCCTTGCATCTTTTCTTCTGGTCTCCTGGGCTCCACTCCTCTTTAGAACCACTGCATGAATTATCTTTCTACATATCAGAACATCATCAAATAACGCCCCCATACTTTCAGAGTCCTCCCCAGATTGCCCTTCCTGCCAGATAAAATCCAAACATTCAACCATAAGATAGCCAAGATTCCTATCCCAGAGTTCTCAATTACCACTGATATCACTGTATTTTCAGCTGTCCCCTCTGCTAAGTTTCATTCAATTCATTCATTCATTCATTCAGCAAGTAGCTATTGGACTTTATCTGTCCAAGGTAGTAACTAAAGAAGACTTTGGGGGTGTGTGCATTAAGCTTTTATTGTAGTTGGAGAGCAGGCCTTAACTGACTGAACAATTTCATCAGAGTGACCTGCATGAGGCTGCGGGTGCTCACTTTCTCACTGAGTAGGTTCTATGCTAAGGGTGATACATATCCTGGGTATCTTTCCTGCACCACAGGCTGAATTACCTCTGCTTGAATTCAGAAATGCTTGAATAATAACCAATATATCTTTCAATGATCATACACAATACTGAAGTATTTTGCTGCAGAGTCCTCTGTGTCTCTGCAACTAGGAGACACTGATTGGTCATTGCACTGAGCAAGAGGTCTTAGTCCACTCTTTCTCAGCGTCATGGTTAGTGGCAGAGCAGATGTTTGAACACTGGTAGGAGTGTGTAGCCTGTCTCTTGCCCAGGAAGAAGTTTGCCGCAGAGGAGAAGGCCAGGGTGAGCAGACCAGCTTAGGCCAACAGCCAAGAGTATCCAGGAAAGGGGCTGGGAAAGGGAGAGTGAAGAACGGGGAGGGGAAGCCTTGGTGAAGAGGACAGAGAGCAGCAAACTTGAAAAGCAAATGATATCTGTCTGCTTGGCTGGTAATTAACATCTGTTTTCAAAATGATCCCAGAGAGCAGGGGTCATTAATAGGCTTGCTTTCCACCATGCCTCTCTCTGCCTTAAGTCATTTTCTTGAGCTCAGATTTTAGACACGCACACCAAACAACACCAACCAAAACAAAACAGCCCCCCAAAAAATGCTACCACAGGATTTCAAATATGTTTCTCCCCCCCCCCATTCAGTGGAAATCTGACCTTGGACAGGCCTGGGCACTGAAACTGGTGCTGCTGCTGTTTACAGGAGTCGTAAGAGCAGATGTTCTTTAAAGGCCTCAGTCATTTGGGTCCAGCTGAACTCCACAGGAGTCACCTGCTGCACCCCACGTAAGTAGTAAAATAAATCACCCTGCATTTTTAAACTGATGGCCTATTAGCTTGTCAGTGTCTCTTTAAGTGTCCCCAGGGATAGAACCCAAATTAAGTTGTTACACACAGGACTCTGAATACTCCACAAAAGTTGGAGGTGCCACAGGCTAGGCTTTTGAGGAAACAGGCAGAGAGTTAAGAGATCAATCAACAAATTTCATGGCAATCCTCCCCCCTCCCCACCCCCAGGAATCATCCATTACGCCCTCCCTTCCCAGTTCAGCTTCCCTTCTGGCTATCTACTCCTCAACTCCAGATTCAACACTTTCTGGAGACCTTTGATTTCCTCTTCCCCCTGAGCCTTCCTCCTGCATCATTGCACATTAGGGACCATCTCATAGACACATACATCACCAGCAATTGCAATGTCTTGAAGGTTTAGAGGGTGGGGCCTTTTTGAAGTAGATGTGGCCTTGTTGGAAGCAGTGTATTACTTGGTGTGGGTGGGTTTTCCATTTTCAAAAGCCCATGCTGGCCAGGACCAGTCTCTCTCTGTCTTTCTCTGCCTCCTTGTTCTTTCTATCATTAGCGAGATTTTTTTTTTTTTTTTTTTTTGACATTAGAGCCTACTTCAGAATTCTGGCATGTACTGACGACCAGCTTAGAAAATCAGCCTCATGGGTTAAACAGCTACTGCATTCTCAGACCTTTGTTGGTAGACAGCCATTGTTGGACCAGCTGGGCCACAGCCTGTAAACCATTCTAGTAAATTCTCCTTCTCTCTCCCTCCCTCCCTCCCTGTCTTCCCATCTCTTCCCCTCCCTTTCACTACCCCCTATATATATATATTAGTTCTGTTCTAGAGAACTCTGACAATTATACCACCTTTCTTTACTTCCATTTTTTCTTATATTTCCTCCCTATGTAGATAATCACTTCTGTCAGATGACCCTAGCAGAAGCCAGTTCTGTATAGTGGACTCAGTAGGTATCATGTGGTATGACAGGGATGCTTGGAGCCTACCTGTCAGGAGTAGGAGGGCATCTGAGACACAGTGGGAAAAGCGGGTCCTGGTAGACAGGTCTTGAGGTTACTTAGGCTCTTCCCATTTGTTATCTCCCTTCTGGTTCCTTGTGTCCAAACTTTCCCTGTTCTGCCCCTATGCCTTCTCTGTCAGGTGGGCTTTTTCCTTAAACTCCATGGAACTGGTTTGCCCCTTTGAGGTGACAATTACTCTTTTGCATTAATACAATAGATTGTTCAACTGGATAGGAAGTGTGGGTATCAGTTACACAGACATGAGGCTGCATCCCAGATCTCTTACACAGTTTATTTACCTATATAGTTGTTTCTATTTGTATTTCTTATTTTTAACTTCATGTCCTTATTGTTTTTTAAAGAAAATGATATATGACAAAGTATCTTTTAACTTGAGACCAAAAAATATGAAAGAAAGAGAAGACCTTTTGCCATCCTGGCCTTTTCCTGGAGTGACACTGAGTTGTAGAATTAGTTTCATCTTCTAGCCTTTTCTCTCTTGGAGCTGAGCCCTGGCAGGTCTTCCCGTGGGAATGTGACTTTCCCCAAATGCAGGGTCTGTATCATTGTTAGCTGGTTAATTGCTCAATATTTTTGCAGGTAAACTGAGTTCTGTATTCCACTGCATCCTCTACAGCAGCCAAGTGTGGCCTTGTCAGCTGATGTTACACCCACACTAAAGCTTATGTCCTTTTCCTAAACTACGCTCCTTCTCCATGTATGCTGAAAAGCTTCAAATGTTTCAGCAAGATTCTGTACAGCTTCAGCAGACCAGAAAGCATTCTTCCATATTATGTTGTGTCCAGTCATTCTTTGTCACCACTGTTTGACGTAGAAGACACTCATCCCTCATGCTAACTTAAAAAATGCTGGCACTATGATGTTGGTTGTTAACTGTGAGTGTGGGATGACAGCCTTGGTACACACTGTTCTTGGTAGAAATCCAAGTCTTTCTTTCCATGTTTCTAGGCACTTACTTTTGGGCTTAAGCCTCTGGTGCAAAAATCTTCATTAATGGTCTATGTATTCAAGTATGGGGAAAGTCATTATCTCATGAGCAGCAATGCCTCTTGGGATCTCACTTTGAGTTTCACCTAGCCAGTATAATATCATATTCCCTCATGCAAGGCTCCCAGAACTCCAGCCTTCCCCTGGTCATCTGTCATTCTAACTTTATGCTACCGTCCAAGCACCAGATTTTCTTTATACATTCATGAAGTTCCTTCTTTCCCACATATTCCATGATGTGGGGGGAAGGCCACATGGAGAGACTGGAAAAGAACCAGATTTCCAGTGTCAGCCTCATTCAGAAAGCATTCCCAATCAGAAAAGCTGTAGCTTTTCTTCTATGCAAAGAGTAGAACAGCAAAATGGCAGAGCCAAACAAGCTAGCCCTCATCCCACACTACTACTAAGATGCTGTCGTTTGCATGGCAGGAACTGTGCAATGAAAAATGACATTTAACCCCTCATTGCATGAAGGGGAACTGCATACAGAGTGCACACTTTCTACCACACATGCCGGGAACTGAACGCTGACTAATCTGGACTATCTTCATTGCATGCCTGGGAACTACATACACAGTGGCTCAGCCTAACAATATGAGGACTCACCAAGATGAGCCCCCCTACAGCCCATTGTCATATGTAGGCAGCCTTCAGTTGCTACAACACTCACTGTTATTACAGTGTGTGAGTAACAGTGTACAACTCTCTACTCTGGCCATTCCCTACCTAACAAAATATTCCCTGTCACAGGAGCCTTTCTATTCCCTTGGGAAGTCCATGAGATTTTCTTTCTTAGAATTCCCTAAGGGGTTTCCACTTCTTTAGGCAAGTCTGTTGTTAAAATTGTCTTTGGATTGCATACACCCAGACAAATATTCTCTGAATTCAAGTATTTGAAGCTATCTTTTTAGGAAAGCTTCTAGAATATTCTCAAAGACAATTGTAATCCAGCTTTCCAAGATGATATGCACAAAATTCAGCTTATTGAATCAATGACCTTTTATTTTATTTATTTTTTCTTTTGATATGAAATCTTTTTATATAACCCTGGCTATCCTGGAATTTGCTATGTAGATCATGCTAGACTTGGACCCAGAGAGATCTATCCACTTGTGCTGGAATTAAAAGTGTGTGATGCTATTTGACATCATAAACTCAAACTTCCTATCTCAGAGCATAACTCTGCTGGAAGGAAGCATGTGACTTCTGAAAAATCAAGGTGACCATCTGGGTCCCTGCAAAAGATTCCTAAAAGCTCCTTTATTTCATCACCTAAACATCAAGTCGTATCTCCTCTCTTTCTTTCATGAACCCTGCTGCCTAACCAGTGGGGAGGCAGAGGAGCTTCTTCTTGGCTTCTGACCTCTTTTGATCATTGACTGCATGATAAAGTCTTGTCTCTCTGCAGAACCCTGGTGTACAGCACTGGATTCTGTTCTTGTCCCTCCTGGATATCATTGTTGTCAAGATTTTCCCACTGCTATTTGTGAGCTTTAGTGAGCTAACATTATATCTTGCTCTATTCTTAGAAATTGCATCCTTTCCTAGTCATTGGTGGCTACCAAAGGGCATAGTAGCAAACGCAGAGTGTGAAAACATGGAGTCATCTGCTCAGGTTTTCTCCAAGGCTATGGCCAAGGTGTGAGCTAGAGCTGGATACTCATCTGAAACCCCTCATTAGAGAAGGGTTTGCTTCTCTGCCCATTTGATGTTTGGCAAAATGTAGTTTCATTAACCTGGTTAGATTAAGGGTCTCATTTCCTTACCAGATGTTGGTTGGAGGTTGTCAAATCAGCGGCACACACCAAATATACAAAGTTGAAATTGCTGTGCATGAGACTATTCTATATCCCATCTTACACATCCCTTTATCTGACTCCATATTTGTATCCTGGAAAATATTATTTGTAATCAGAGGGCACATATATGTAAGGTGCTTTGTTAAGTTCAGTGAGCTTTTTTAGTAGGTTAATTGAGCCCACAGAAGGTATCATGGGAACCCTAATTTATTATTGGTCACAGCCTAAAGCTTGGTACTATCATGTGAAGTGAGGCAGTCTTCTGGGATTGAGCTATCAATCTACAAGGCCAGATGTTTCCTCCAGATGGCCAGGTCAGAATCAAACCTGGGGCACAGCTGCAGGCACAGCTTCAGGCAAAGCTGGAGTTGCTGGAGAACTGAACTGAACATGTTGTGTGTGTAGAAGCAGCACCCCATACTTGCATTGTGCTGAGCTCAGTGTGTGTAGCAGTGAGAGAAGTCATCTGTCTCACTCACACCTGAAGGGTAGGATTGCCCAGAGAGAGTAAGTTCCAGGATGTGGAGACACATATGGGAATTTCAGTCCATCTGTTTCACATGGTACTTACATTGTAAGGACACAGAGTGGAAATGACACTTGAGCAACACTGGTGTCCTACAAACCCACAAGCCCATCAGTTACCCTCTTTCTGCAGCCCATCCTAACTATCTACATGCTCTTGATCTGTGAGTTCAAGTCTCACAGTAGAAGTTTCACATATTGTGCCCCATCCTATAAAAGTTGACGACTCTAAAAGCAAAAAAATTTTCCTGAGCCCTATGTTTGGATCTGGAATGGCCCAAGTGTTAAAGGCTTCTCTGCCTTTCTATGATCCTACAGGAAGGTAAGGGAACTGGGAACCCTTAGGAAGTGGGATGTAGTAGGAGGAAGCTAGGTCATTGGGAATGTGCCTTTCAAGGAGAATATTATGACCTTCCAACTCCTTCCTGTTTCTCTCTGCCTCCCAGTCTCTAGGAGATGAACAGACTTCCTTTCTTTGGTTGCCCCTGCCATGATCTACTATCTCATCACAGGTTCAAGCATCGGGGCCAGGTGACTAGTAACAGGTTTCATCTAAAACCAACAGCCCAAATAAGTGTTCCTCTTGGTAAGTTGATCTCAGCTACTTTGTTACAATGACAGAAAGATGACTGACATGCTAAAGAAGAAATTCTTCATCAAAACTGTCACCGAAAAAGATGTCAGTCACAAACCTAATGCCCCAAGGAATTTGGATTCAAGATGACAATTCAACTGTTACCTAAATCTCCAAATGCAAGACAGACTGGTAATCTTAGATTTGCCAGCTTCCACAAACTTGTGAGCCAATCCCCAACAGCCTTTGTCTCTACCTTTCTGTTTCTCTTGTGTACATGCTATCACCATGATGACCACAACCACCACCATTATTATCACCACCACCATCCTTACTATCACTTTTCCTTAATTATTTATCTGTATATGTAACTAGATACACATCTATATCTATATCATTTACATCTTGAAGACTTATTCATTTGGAACTGTATTCAGAAAATAGAAGGAGTGGGAAACATATCACTTACAAAACTGCCTTTTGTGAGCTAATTACATCCTTACAAGCCTCCAGAGCAGACACTCATCTTGTCCCCATTTTGCAGAAGTAGAAACTAAAACTCAGGGCTCCTATCACTGAAGTCTTGTAGTTAGGTACATCTTCCCTTAAAATATGTGGCTTCCCTGCATAAATTCCAAACCATAGGTATCTGAGGAATAGGGAGAAGAGAAAGGTCATCTGAGAGTTGGATATGGACGTCTGCTAGTCTCTACTGAGGAAGGCATGGCATGTAAAGTGCTCCTATCATCAGGTGGACATACCACCACTGTGGACTGTTCTATTTCCTTCTGACAGTGAAGCAGAGTTTGAGCTGCTAATGAAAATAGATTGGGTGCTGGTATCTACACCACACATTGAATCTCCTGATATGATTGTAGCAATGAGACCATGCCCCTATATCTTGAAGGAAGCTGCGTTTGCTAGGAGGTGAATACCAATAAGATCTGATATCATTTTTAGAGATTTCAATGCAATGAGGAGGTGAATCTTCCTGTGCCCTGGCATACAAGGAAAGCACAATTAATCAATGATGGGAGAAGTCCCTGCTCTACCTAGGAACAGAGTTAGAGCAGAAAGTTAGTAAATAACTTTTCTATAAGGTAAATTCCTATTCTAAAACAGCTTTGGGTTTGGGGTTATTATTCAGTAGTCCAGCACCTCCCATCTGTGCTGAATATATCCATAGTCTGGACTATGATTTCAGGGATAGCGAAATACAAGGGAGTGAAAGATTAATTAATTGTGTGACACAGCCCAGAACCCCAATTATTCTACTAACTGGCATCACTTCAATTTATCAGTTCAAGAATTCTGGGCCCTGCTATCTCACCTATAAAGTCAGGGAATGAGCTATGTGTGGGAGCACATACCTTTAATTCAAGCATTCAGGAGGCAGAGGCAGGTGGGTTTCTGTGAGTTCAAGGCCAACCTAGTCATCATATAGAGTTCTAAGACAACCAAGGATACATAGACACAAACAAACAAACAAAAACAAGAAAACCAGAAAACAAAACCAAAGAATTTGGCAAATTGTGTCATTAATGATGGCTTGCTATCAATTATGTCTTGGCTACACTCTTGGCTCCACTTTAAACAGAAGAGAATAAGAATTCAGGTTTATAAGCAGCTGAATGAAATAGAAAAGTCCCAACACCCTGTGCTAAAAGAAGTGCGTACATATAATTTGCTGAGAATTCAGCAGCATTGGTTAGTTCAAGGGCCCCCAACTCATCACGGCTTCTGTGATCTTTTATTCAGACTAAAAGGCGCTTGTGTGGATCTTGATACCAATCCCTTCAGGTTTTCTATTTCCATCTTTGCCTCATTTTGTGCCTTTTTTATTGCTTCCATTTCAGCTTTTAGTTCCTGGCATGTTTCTTTCACAGATTTGTTCATCTCTTCCAATTTTTTGTTTGTATTTTCTTCTATTTCTTTAAGGCTTTTTTTCGTATCTTCTTTGAGAGCTTCGAGGCTTTTTTTCATATCTTCTTT
>PVIH01005336.1:0-57791 GCA_004025045.1 Sigmodon hispidus
TCAGCTAGTAGTTGGCTTAAATGGGCTTGTTGACAAATCTTACCATTTTTACTATTTTCTACAGAGAAAATATTTTCCAGTTTCAATTAATTCTGGACTTTTGAATTATAACTTGTTTTTATGTTCAGCAATTATAACTTCAATTATAACATGTTTTATGTCAATGTATTATTTCCTGAAGTTGTACATAAAATGTTTTACATTCAAATGAGTCATTGTCTAAAGTATTGCATTATGACATAATAAAGATATTAATGCTTTAAAAAAAAAAAACACAAATCTTCACACACCATAAAAGTAACACAAGGACCAAAGTCCAGCTTCTGACTTTCATACTGCAATATAGTCATTCAAATTGTCATCAGTAGAGTAAGCTGGTGAAGGTACACAGGACCTCCTTGTACTACCTTCATATGGGCTGAGCATCTCAAGTCGTTATCCAATAAAATGTTGGAACTTTACAAACCATGAGGATACATTGATGCTTTGGTGTATTCTTCTACCCCACATCCCATTTTCCTCCTTCCTCAACTCTAGTCATGGAAATATCCCAAACATTGGGGTTTAAGATTTCCAAATTTTTAATTATTTTTCTCACTATGAATGCATTGCTTAAAACTACAGAGTGTTGATTTGTGTGTTCTAAAACTTAAAATAAGTGGCACTGCCTTGTACATCGTTCTCTGAGTTCTTTGTACTTCATTCCTACTGGCGTGCCTTTATGTTGTGGTGACCTATTCATGGGAACATATCTCATGCAGCTTAGCATTGTATCTGTTATGCTACAGTCCACTATCTGAATATATAACTTTTCTTGTGTTTTCTTCTAGAAACATGTAAGTTTTTCAGGGTTATGCTCTTCTTCTTCTTCTTCTTCTTTTTTTTTTTTGATTTTCATGTTTTATTTTTATTGCAATTTAATCATTACTCTTAATGTCTAATTTCTTTTTTCCATATTAACAATAATCTCTTTTTTCAAAGAAAGGTATATTTTCTTTCTTTTTTGCATAATATTTTATATATTATTTGATGATTTTACATTATGCACCCCATCCAACTCAGTTATCAGAACTCTCAGATTCATATCCACTCTTATGATATGCCCATTTACAAAAAAAGCCCATTCATGCTGCTCATTTACTTACTGGAGCATAATTCAACTCCCTGTGGCCAGTCCCTTAAAGAAAACAAGTCCAGAAAGTTATATTTTATAAAAGAGTGTCAAAATGATTCCTCTGTGCATGTGCTTCAGTAAACACATATAATGTTTCCAGAATATATGTCTAGATTTTGACCTCTTTCTTCAGGATATGCACATTTTAATTTATTAAATAATTTCAAACCATCATGCTTTTAAAAAGCAGTTTTAAACCATTTTCCTAATCATTTGTTCTTCTTTATTCTCCTACATCATCACTGCTATATGGCATTCTCAGATTTTTACTTTCTCAAAGTGATTGGTTTAAAATGGAAATATACATTTTATTGGCCCAGTTATAGTGAAATAAAGTGGGTATTTCTGCATTTATGGCTCATTTTTATCTTCTGTGAGTGTATTGCTTACACACAACTAAGTAAAAATTTTAAATATATGAATGTCTTTATTTTGTTCGTAATATGCATTACAAATAGCTGAAGCTTATAATATTTTAATATTGTTGGTATAGTCAGCCCTACATAGGGTTTTTTTCAATACGGTAAAACTATAATTTATATTTCCTTGCAGTTTGTGCTCAATGTCTTTAAAAATCTTTCTTAGTAAAATTCTCTCAAAATATTCTTTTCCTTTAAAAACATAAATTCTTCCTAGATAAGAAAAAAACATGAACTCTACATTTTACCTCTCCACCTACATTATACTTATTTTTTAGAATTTATTGTTCAGTGTCTTTTCTTAAATTATGTGTCTCTGTGTAGATATATGCGCATGAGTACAGGTTACCACAGAGGCTAAGCATGTCAAATCTGGCTGGATATAGGCAGTTGAGAGATATCCCACATGTGTGCTGGAGCCAAACTCCAGTCCTCTGGAGAAGCAGTGTGCGCTCTTAACTGCTGAGTCATTTCTCTCAGCCCGTCCCTCACCCATATTTTAATCTGTGTATGCCATGAGAAAGGGCTCCTGGTATTTTTATTTGCTCAAGGTGAATACTTTTATACCCTTCTGTGTGACCACTCCACTGGATTTGTCAAATGTCCTCAGATATGCACAGTTTGGGACTTGATAAATACCAGTTTACTATGGATACTCTAATATTTGAATGTCTTAATCCTGAAACTTTAGCATAAATTTTATTATGTAGTTGTCTTCAAAAGTGAATTGGTTAGCATTGGTCCTTAGATCTTTACACATTCCCCAGAATGAGCTTGTCAATTTTCTCAAAGTAATTCTATAATCTTAAGTTGCCAGTTATTAAAAAACGTAAACACTAAAAGCAATTTTTTTTAGGACAGACATAATCAAGCAGCAGAAAATCATGTCCTCAATGTATGTGAACACAGGAAAGGCTGGAATATGTATGCTATTCCCTGTACTCTTAAGTCTGATATCCATATCTATTTATTTAGGCTTCTCTGTGTCTTACTTACAACTTTCACAATTTAATCTAAAAGAAACTTGCATATTAGATTAGTTAACTTATTTCTAATTTCCATAATTTTGTTAATATTATTCCTATTTTCTTATTTTTTTAGTTTTATCTCATGCATATGTGTACATATAGGAGGATGGAACATACACATGCATGTAGAGGCCAGGGATGACTGTTGAATCCTTTCCTGAATCATTTTCCATCTTATTTGGGAACAAGGGCAAAGTCTCTTGCTGAACCTAGAACTCATTGACTCAGCTAGAGTGTCTAGCCAAAAAGCCTTTGAGATCCCCCTCCTCTTCTTTCCTCCCTAGCAGTAGAAGCACAGATACACAACAGTATGCACAGCCTTTTCATTTGGATTCTATGGAACCAGGCTTGCACTCACCAGCCCCTATAATATCTCATTTTAAATTTACTTTTCTAATTGTTTCTGTAATACACAAATTATGATTTTTTGTCTACCACTTTTCTTAAACTTTTTGCATCATTTCTAGTAGTTTTTCTTTAAAGTCTCTTACTTTTAATCAATGATAATTAATTGTATCCTTTTATCATCTGCTTCTGTTTCCTCCTTTTCATTCAGTACTACCAATGGCCACCAGTTAACTATGAATAGTGCTAGGCTTCATCACTCTCTCCATCCTGAGTAAAAGTCAACATCCCTGACGTTTTTCTTGCTCATATCTATTATAAGTCACCCTATTTGCAGCCTTTTCAGAAACTGGATTTGAGTTTTGGTCTCTATTTTATTAGGGCATTCACTCTGCCCTGAATATGTTCTGTTTATTTTCGTCTGTGTGCTTACTAAATTCTTGAGCTGGGTACTGAGCCTCCCAATTTTCAGCCCTTTATTTTTCCATTCCAAACACACACATGCAAGGCTGTAGTTTTCTATCGCTTCTACTTCCCCTAAATTTTTTATGAGTTAAAATTAACATTCATTTTAAACATTTTCAAATTTTCACTCATTCTTGTTTGCTTTATGAGTTGTTTACATCTCTATTAATTACTTGGCTTGGATATATGTGGCCTTTATGAGTTGTTCATTCACATGTACTATGATCAGATATTGCCTCCTAGCATGCTTATTAAAGACTTGCTGAATAGCCTCACTCTCTCACATGTTTCTTCCTCCTTTATATTTCCAAGTTCCTCCTTTTCTGTGGCTTCTCCTTTGTTTCTTCAAATTACATTCTGTTGAATATTCACTTTGCTCCACCTATGAAGAATCCATAACTTCTTCTGCTGTACTTTGAGAATTCTAGCCCATATTTGGCACATTTTCCCCCAATATTCATTTTCAATGTTGTTTTATAGGAGTTATGTAACATTTGAAGATGTTAGATTGTGACCCCACTGTGCTACACCAGCTTTTATGGAAGGCTTTCTTTTTTTACATGTTTTATAATTCAAGGTTGTGAGTTAGTCTTTCAAAAGTATTTTACCTGCAGAAACCTTGCAAATTTTGATTTAATGACATTTCTTCCATGATGCTTTGCAAGTAATTTTTCTAAGTATCTTAGGAGTGTTAGAAATCTGAGTTTGGAGGGTTAGTTTTTCAAATTGTGATTTTTTTTCTTCTTTTATATATGAATTAAAAACCCTAAGTCCAAGAGAAGTACAAATCTAGAGCAATGTTTTCTGTGGAATGTATAACTTTGTAAGATGTGACTTCTTTGTCTCCTAGTACAGAGGAGTATTTCCCTAGTTCCTTTCACTCAAAGGCTGAAACTGTACTAAATGTCTATGTTCTAATCTGAAGTCTCAGTTTTGCATTTCTTATCTATGCTTTGTTCTTTTGGAACCAAGTTCTTGGCAGGTGGGATAAATATCTCCTTTCAAAGAGAACCTTAGTATCCGGTCAAGTGTCTTAATTTTGTCTCCCACCTTTGTTTCTGACTCATGGTGATGTCTTTATTTCCTTTCCCAATCATATGTACATAGAACAGTTTGTCTGTTCTGTCCAATACCTTGAAATACAATGTGGATGCTATTTTAGATTACATTTTTAGAACTGGACTAAAAGTGTTGTTCCTAATAAAAATCAATTTTATCACAATTGACTAGCTTAATACCTATGTTCAAAAATTACAAAACTTTCTCAATTCAGAATTTTATTACCATAGTGTTATATTGGGGCTGAGAGATGGCTCAGTGATTAAGAGCACTTGCTCCTTTTCCAGAAGATCTAAGTTCGGCTTCCAAAGCCTACACCCAGTGACTCCCAAACCCTGTAACTCCAGCTTCAGGAAAGTCAATGCCATACAAAAATGGCATAAAATCACATGGAAAAATACACACACACACACACACACACACACACACACACAAAGTAAAATTAAAAGGCTTAAAACCATATTATTTAAGTTAGTCTCAATTTCAGAAAAGTACACTTAAAAATTTATAATTAAAGTTCATAAATATCCCAGACCTCAAGTTAGAAACTGCATTTCACCTGGCTTCAATTAAATTCTTCATAATTGTCTACATTCTCTCAGAAGTCCTTTAATTCTGCAGCCACCTCTAAATCACACATACAAAGATTCCTTACTATTTAAGTTTTCACTGTTTACTATCAACAAATCCCACTAGTCTACATCTTCATTCACATTCATTTGATGCAACTTCTCTAAATGCCTGCTGTGGTTTAAGTACTAGAGATGTGACCAAAATCAAAATCAATGTCTGGACTCATGTAAAAGAAGGTATAAAAGTAATAAAGCAATTAATAAATTAAGTTCAGATCCAACCATAAGAAATAATTAACATTCAGCTCTTCCTGACCCACCAAGAGACAATTTCCTATGTTTCAATTTCATAGAATGAGACAGGCATTAATCCTAGGAACTGGGAGGAAGGTGGCAGTGTATAAGCGGAAGGAAAGTTATGGGGCATGTGTGAATGTGCTATTTTAGACAGCACAGCAGTAAAAGCCTCCCTTCTAAAGTGCCATTTGGACAGAAACAGGAGGGACGTGAGGAAATGAGTCATGTAGACATCTGGAGGAAGAACTTCTAATTGAGGGAAATGTAGGTGGAAAGGCTCTGAGAAGAAGAAGGAGTGTACACAGCACATTTCAAGGGACAGCGGGGAAGTCGGGGACCTGAATGAAGTCCCCAAGAGTAAGAATGAGGCAAAGTGACAAAGAGAAGATCACAGTCAGACTGAGGAACACCATATCTGCTGTACTAAGAATGTTTTGGTTCATTCCTAAGGAGATAGGAAGCCCTTGGGTTACCATGTAACTTGTGTTTTCAGTAATGGGAGACTACTGAAACATCCATGGGGAAAGATGGATACAGAACCTTAGAAAACTACTGCATCTACCTCAAGGTAACATCAGTAACCCCTCTTCAAGAGTTTACCAAAAGGAACAGGATAGAGCCTGGGCCTGGACCTTCACAACTTATTCCACAACATTATGATCTTTCTTTTGAAGATATAATTTTCTCATCAATTCCTTTTCATCAAGCAAGCCTATTTATTGACCATGTTTGATACAATTATCAAAATCATTTTGTCTCTTCTGATTTAAAGAAGAAATGTCCAAATATTCCTAAGTTCAGGCCCCCCAGAACTCCCCTAGCCTCACCCTTAATATTTTGTTCCTAATTGCCCTCAGGAAAGGGGCAGCATACCTGATCCACTTATGGCTGGCAGTCACCATGTAAGAAGCACCACCAAAGAGGGAAACTGTGGCTGCAACAGCCACAACTGTGCTTTCAGTCTCTTCCCAGACTAACTGACAAGTAGGCGGGGCCTGAGTCATGGCAGGAAAGGGCCATCCTTGGCCCTCTGCCAGGCAAGGTGGCTCTTTTGAGGAAGAAAGCTCCTAACTCATTCCTGTAGTGACGCTGCTCCCACAGACTTTTCTACACTTCACAACTTTCCCCAAAAGGAAGTTGCTCAGGAGATTGCAATCCTTAAGGGAGAAGCTGACTACAGCTCAATAGCATGTGAGTGCAGCTCCTACGACTTTTGACCCCATTTGCTTTATATCTCTATGCAGAATGAGGTGTTTCTATCAAGCGTTTAGGTTAAAATAATAGGGAAGCAACTGAGTAACTAAGGCATAAGTGGCATGACAAAATTTCTTGACTAGCCCTTAGTGCAATAGGCTAGTCAAGACAGAAATGCTTATAACATATAGCTGGTTCAAAGTGACCAGTTATGTCACAATCACTGACAAACACATTTTAAGTTTTCTTTAGAAACAAAAATTCTCCAAATTTAGTCAGCATGCAGACTAGCTAGGGAGAAGGCATGACATTCAAATGTCACTAAGCTACTTCTGTGCTACAAGAATTCACACAGATTAGACTTAACAGCTCAGAGCCTACATAGGTCACAAGAAATAAAATTTACATGAATATTCAAAATCTATTCTCTGAGAAGGCTCTTTGTAGAAGTAGTTTTTATGAAAAACAAATATATTGTTTGCACTGGAAAATGGAGAAAACAGAAATCCAAATATATTCTATTTCATTTCTACTCATAAATACAGCAGAAGCACACATCTTAATATTCGAAACAATTAAGGTAGACATGAGGTAATATTAGAACTTAAAAGGTTAGAAATAACAGTCATATCTCACTGTGCTGTCTAAAGCATTTATAAGACCAGATAATGTAAAAGAAATTTAAAATAAATGCCAGAAAATCCTTTCCTATGGCCATCTTCCTCCTGCTAAGACAAAGATTTCTCATTGCGCTCTCACCTACATGACTGAAAGCTTCTTTTCTATTAATGTAGATGCTATCATCAAATACATTTATTGTGCTGAAAACCAGAGCCAATGTTAAAAGAAAAATCTTTGCAGCAGAGATTTTTTTTTTTGCTGTTGTTCTTTGCAAATGTTATGACAACAACCATACTGAAATAATTTAATTTGAATACTCATAGCACACCAAAACATATTCTTCTTACCTGTCTCAGACCTTAACTCATGAGGATGCACATCTTTAGAAACAGCTAAGAGGCATCCCCAAGCAGGCAACAGTCTGGATCTGGACTCAAAGAAGCTCTGGGTCTTCTCCACAAGGGACTTTCTATCCATAGGGCCTTCTTACTAATAACTTTCATTATCGCTTTCAAGTGTTAGGGTAGATATTAGTCAGCATTGCACATTGTAACAAAATAACCATCATGGGCCATTCATGAAGAAGCAATTATTTAGATCATCATTTTAGAGCCTTAGAGTCCAAGGTGAGGCCAATCTATTTCTTTGCCTCTAGTGAGGGCAGGGGATTTCTGCACATTTTAGACAAAGCCTATGTAGAAACCAGTAGTCACATCCCAAATAAAGCTATAGAGAATGGCTAGGCTTGCTCCTATTATATTTCTCTCATAAAAATTCAAGTTGCTAGCATCATTTTTATAAAAAATATTGCCATGAGGTAATATTTAAAACTCCAACTATTTTATGTCTTTCTAGTGAAGTAAGAACTTCATAACAGGTCTAAACTCCTAAATATTCTGTCACTTTCCAACAGTACATTCCAGATCCATGTTCAAACCATAGCAGATAGATATCTAAATTAAAATGAAAGGGCTGAGCTAGAGAATACAACCTCACTTTAAGGCATAAAAAAGCAAGGTATGGTGGTACATACCTATAATATCTGCTCTCAAGAGGCAAAAGCAGACTGCTTTCTACCACTCCAATGTATATGAAAATACAGAATACTCACCCATAAGTAATTTCTTGTGTTTATTTATCTTCATATGTCACATTCTTCCATCCCTTTTCTCCTTCCAGCCTTTCCCAGTTACCTTCTCTTAAATCCTCCCACATCTAACCCTAACTCTCAAATAGATCTTATATTTTCTTTTATTATTATTGTCACATTTATGTATGTATATGTACAAATATCTATCAAAACAACCTTCTGAGACCATTTTTTGCTTTTTTGTGTGTATGGTTTCAATCATTCTACATTGATCCCTATAAGTAGATAAGTTTGAAATATTGCTTATACCATACCTCGACCTTATTTTCTATTGTATATCCAATGTTTGGGAGATTATTATGAGAAATAGTTTGTTTACATTGCAGCTTTATAATGACTCCCACCACTTGGATTTACCTAGAACTTTCAAGAGATACATTCTTATTTTGGTGACTGTATATATTTAGTAGATTAAGCCAATGCAAAAAGAATTCAAAAGTAAGTGAGAAATGAGTAACTATGTGATAAGAACAGAGACAAAATAAACCTAAATAAATAAATAAGCAAAAGGACATTGGTACTCAAACTCAAAGCCGATTTGTCAGAACTAATCAGGTGGCAGGAAGTTAATCAGAAAGGCGCATGGCTTTGCTGCTGACAGTTACTCTGCAGATCTCCAGCACTTTAATTTTTAATCTCGGTGCCTCCAGCATAGGCTCTTTGCCAATTGCCTCAGAAGTTCTGAGCAAATATCTTTTCAGTCCTGTTTCTCCCTTCCCACAGAGTTCCCACATACAAGTCATCCCCAAAGGCAAAGGGTCATTGACATCTCATCCCCTCCTCTGTAGTCTCCTATATGCAATTAAAACAACAATAAGCCAAACATGCTTTTCCCAACAGAACAAGTCACTTCCCTTGGCTCAGTGAGTGAGCCTTAGAAGTACTGAACCTACTTCATGGAAAAATTGGAAGGTGATCCAGGCTTGAGAGGCTGTCTCAATTTTACAATGAAAAGAAAATAATTCCAGGCAGTAAATTCACTGAAAAGAGGTCTTGGAGCCAGAGCCTCAATTGTGAGGCTAAAAGCACAGCCATCTTAATTAATATTATTCACTCCCATTATAGATGCTCAGACAATACTCAGCAACTGAAATGCTTTGAATTAGTGCCAATGTCAAGGACATTAAGACCAAAGAGAGGAAAAATGTCTTGATGGCTTCCAAAATAAAAAAAAATTAAAGGCATCCATCAATATTTCAGAAAGTATCTTTCCCAGATAACGTGCAATAACAGGACAAAGCAAAGAGAACATGATCCAGTGTTAAATTACCTACAGAGGACCACGGTATGATAAGCTGCCAATTCCCTAAGGCCATTTCTTAAGAATGTTTTCTGTTTCTGAAAGGATCATCAATCAATCTCAATTCTCAGAAAACTGCATCATATGTATCTTTTCTCTCTTGTTTTTCAATAAAAGACAGGCAAAAGTATACAATTTTCTTTTTATTTTTTATTGAAAATTGATTCTTCTCTATATAATACATTCAGGCCCATTCCCTTTGTTTCCTCTTCAGAAAAGAGCAGGCCTCCAAGAGACAACAAGATACAATAAAAAATAAAATAAAT
This sequence comes from Sigmodon hispidus, assembly GCA_004025045.1. Classification (NCBI taxonomy): domain Eukaryota; kingdom Metazoa; phylum Chordata; class Mammalia; order Rodentia; family Cricetidae; genus Sigmodon; species Sigmodon hispidus. The sequence goes on from PVIH01005336.1 coordinate 9,891, forward strand.
CAAAACCAGCAAAAGTCCTCATATTGAGGCTGGACAAGCCAGCCCAATAGGAAGAAAGGATTCCTGAGAGCAGGCTAATGAGTCAGAAATACACCACTATTTTCAAAGCAAAGATATACTGATGCTTCTCATAGAAAGGATATTGCCACATTGGAGGACAGTGGCCACTCCATTCATAAAACCCCTTGATGACAGAAATATCAGCATAATAATAAGAGGCAAGAGAAGATTGCTTCTCTTTATGCCTTCATGGTACTATTTAATGTATACTAGTCATGTGCATTCATACATGGGCCGGCATCCCTGCACTCAAACTGCATACTTAGAAATAATACTATTCTACAGATATTTAGTCAAAGGTGTCAACTGATCCAGCACTGCCTTCAGGAAGGCAAAGCATCTTATACATTTGGAAACCGCATATCTGCTATGAAAATGACTCATTCTGATACCAATCCAATGTGCTTTTCACTAAAGCAAAACTCATAGTAGCAAAGAATGTCACAGAACTGTAGCCATAGATTGGCTCATCTAAAATCATCTAGACAAACTGCATGGAAAACCACATGAAAGGATGAAAGGATAAGAAACAGAAGATAATTTTCAGCAACATCCACTATGATATGTATAATGTGACATATAGCCATACAGCTGGCCCCATGCATCCATTGGATTTACATCTCCAACTCACCATGGATTTCTATGAATCTTAAATACTTTTTCATTGTACTAAACATACATAAATATTTTTATCATTGTTATTATTTCCTAAAAAGTGTACAGTGTGACAGCTGTTTGCATAGTCTTGGCATTGTATGAGATATTATAAAAATCTACAGATGATCTGGATCATGCAAGGCATTGTCCATAAGATATATGCAAATATTATGTTACTTTATTGTATAAAGATCATGAGTATTTTTGAATTGGTTGTGGATTTTTGTATTGGTTGCTGAAGCAATGCCACATGGGTACCAAAGAAAAAGTGCAATCTGTTAGTCAATAATCAGATGCGTGATCTTGAAATTTTTAAATTTTAAATTTAAGAACCTTTGCCTCAGGTTCTTAATCTGTGAAGTAAGACTGTTATGGAGTCTATATTATCAGACAGCTGGAAAATTAAATGAAGGCTCTTCATGAAGCATTTAATTCAGTTTCTGGCTTGTAGCAAGTGCTCCATTGGTGTAGCTGCTAGTGGAGTTTGTATTAGTAAATGGTGTGATGCTTTCTCTCAGATCTCCTGAAGACTAGAAGTCAAATTCCAACAGTTCCTAAAGACAGGCCGTGTCACCTTCATTTATGCTTTGTTCTCATGTCTCAGGAGCTCCATTTTGACCTGTCTCCTTCCTGTGACTATTGTGACTGCCTCTTCTGATGGAGGGATGGAGATAAAAAGCACCATCTCGTTCTATCAGTTGAGATCAGAAAGGATATACAGTGTCTACTCTCTCATCAATAACTCATTTTACTTCAACACTAACTTGTAATTTATAAGGGATCTCTTTCTTATATTGCATAACAATTATTCATGACTAATTTTTCATTTTTTTAATAACTTCCCAGGATCTTGATTCAGTCTCCTTCTAAACTGCCAGTGTTCAGTCTACACTCAGCTTTATCTTATCTTGTCATTTATTTTATTCTACTTTCAATGTTAGGGATCAGACCCAGAGTCTTTCAAATACTATTGAAAAATCAAGGTACTAAGGTACATTCCCAGGATAACATACAGACTTCTTTCAACACATAATCACCATGATACAAGGATATTTCAAATAGTATAACTACAATTATCTGCATAGTTTTTTTTTAATCGTCAAACATGGCCTCTTTGGAGACTTGAACTATCTTTTAAAATTTTTAAATCACTTTCTTAAAGATTAGGAGCCATTTCACAAAATAAACATCTAATTTATGTGTTTTTACTTAATTTAGAATATGAAACTAATCACAAGCTCATGCATCCCTCCATACACTAGGAACAGCCTTGTTACTGAAATGTTTTCAGAGAAAAATATCAAATAATTATTACTGGATACAAAACGCATGGGAAAGTTTCTGGTCATCACAGTCTTATGAAGCATTTAGCATTCTGTTCCCCATAAAGTACAATGGGATAAAAGAAACCACAAAATACTACTTTTATCCAGAGTTTTGTGTAGGAAGTTTACATTAGAAAATGTTATGGCCAAATGTTAATTATATTGTTAATCAAATACAATGAATTCTCCTTTCTAAAAAATAACAGGATTTGCACATAAAACTTAGAGAAATATACTGCGGATACATGAGAGACATAGTGTTGAGAAGGCAAAAGTGGATAAGTCTACGGAACATCAGGTAGATGTCTGAAGACATTAATCACACAGACAAAGCCCGGAGTGGGTTTGTTTCCTGCAGTGTATATGTGCAAACTTCCTGAGACAGAATGGAGAAAGTTGGCTAGAAAATCTTAGCAGTGCTGTAGCATTTAAAAACATACAAACTGATAGCAATGAAACTGAGATAATGAGTCCTCCAGTTAGTTGAACTGTGCTTGATCATGTCACAATGCATGTGTTCGTCAAATACTCTATGTACTTTAAATACATAGAATTTTTTGTATAAATGCTTGTTTTTAAAAACAAAATGAAATTTGCTGAAATATGGTAAAGGTGAATCTAACTTTAAGACTGTGACAACAAGTAGGCATTGTAAACTTATAAGAAAAATAATTAAAATATGGATTTAAATAACTAGGCAGAGATATTTTGGAAAGATTTCCATACTCAGATGATTTCTCTTTTTACTCATTCTATCTAAAACCTTTGCTCCTGGGTGAAAAGCTTTGGTTTTCTTTACTATAGAATATTTTTATGACACCCACCATACCTTAACTACTTTTATTTCATGAGAACCTTTTTAAAGTATAGGTGTGGGACTAGAGAGATGACTCAGTGGTTAAGAGTCATGATTGCTCATCCACAGGATCTGGATTCTATTCCCAGCATCCACATGATGGCTGATAAACATCTGTCACTCCTGCTCAGCATTCTGACCCTAGCTCTGACCTCCACAGGCACCAGGCATCCACACAGTGCACAGACATACATGATAGCAAAATACCCATTCTCATAAAATAAGAACAGTTAAAAAAAAACTATAAAGATACTATCTGTATATTTTGATGTAGATTTTTAAATGCATCTTGTCATATGAAGGCACCTTAGCTTACGGTGTGTCTAAAGGCATTTAGTATTTTATTCCCTGATTAAAAGATGGAAATGAAAGAGGCTGTGAAAGGGAAGTCAGGCTAGGAAAAGTGTTCCTGTCAGATGTGGACAGATTCAACAGCTCCTCAGGCAAAATGGGCATTTTTCTGTCAGATGAGCCCAGGGCTCCATGGAATGTCTCAAGCAATTCCAGCTGCAACAGTTTGTGGGTTGCCAAGTACAGACACACTCTGTCCCCTCTCCTAAAATGAGGTTCTCATTATTCTCAAGGAGTCACACAAGCTGTTGGCAATTTGCTCCAGTGAGGAGCAAGTCATATTGACTCAGTTGAAAGACTTCATAGCTCAAAAAGCAACACAAATCGAATATGCCCATGGCCTCAACTCCCCAGCACTTTTTGGACCTGTCTAATAATAGTGGAAACAATGAAAAGATTGATGCCTGTCACAAACCGCACCAGCCAAGCCTTGATTCTGCAATAAAGAGCTAACAGGAAGACAGACCGTTGCAACAGTTCACCAAGCAGCAGCTGTGGCTGATTGCTGCCACTGGACTTCCCGGGCTTCAGAAAAGGATCCTTGAGTGTCAGCCAAAGGAATGGTAAGTGAGCATACCTGTACAAGATAACACGCTTTATAAAATAAAACAACAAACCAATTCAGTAAGAAAAGTAGACAAACACATGAAAGAACAAGTCATAAAAGAACAAAAATAATAATTGTATTAGAAAAAATAACTGGACCTCAGGAGTAAACCCAAGCCCCCTTGTAAAATTAAACTAAGTTGAGATCTTTTTTTCTGTTAAAATAAGTCAAGAATATATAAGGCGAATTGATAGTGAACTTGAAATAGACATGCATTGCTATAAAGAGAAAATATTTGGACAAAATTCTTAAAAGCTATTTGGCAGTAAGTACTTGATGTTTGAAAATAGTCAAAAGAAAAACCAAGACATTCTCTGTGTCTAAAGAGTTTAATTCTGTGTTTTCTATGGAAACATAAATATTTAAATAAAATAATGGAAACTCTAATAAGAATTATGATAATAAAATAATTAACACTTTAGAAAACCATTCATCAGAGCATGATGGTACACATCTTTAATTCCAGTACTTCTAGAGTTTGAGGCCAGCCAGGTGAGTTCCAGGATATCCAGGACTGCAAACTGAGATCTTGTCTTTTTTATTTTTAGAAAAAAAAATGGCTTCTGGGGACTGGAGAAATAGCCTAGCAATTAAATATACACACTGTACTTACAGAGGACCCTGATTGGGTTCCTAGCTCCACATTGGTTGGCTAAAAATCACCTGTTAACTTCAGCACCTAGGCTTCCAATGCCCTCTTCTGGACACCTGGGACATATGCACTCACATGTACTTTGTCACATATAAACACATGCATACACATAATTAAGAATGAAATAATTCTAGAGCTGGAGAGATGGCTTAGTGGTTAAATGCACATGATGTTCTCAAAGAGGACCCAGGTTCAGGTCTCAGCAACCACATTAGGCAACTCACAATCATCTGAAGCTTCAATTCTAGGAGGATCTGACACCCACTGATGGCCTCTGTGGGCATCTTCATACATAAACACACACATTCACATGCACTGGCACATAATATAGAGATATAGATAGGTAGATAGATAGATAGATAGATAGATAGATATGATAGATGGATAGTTAAACAATAAATCTTTAACATAAAAAAAGAAACTATGTAGTTTCAAGTACATATTCTGTTTCTGAAAATGTTCTTGGCATCAACAGAGCTTTTTCCCTTTTATTGTAGAATTAAACTCTAACAAAAGAATATATATGACTTTCATAAATATTTTAATTTCAAATAAGAAATCTCAAGACACAAACTTGCACACGTACTTTGGTTACAATGGCAAATGAAAATACGTTTTGTATAAACTACATATAAATGAAAATAATCTGACATCTTTTGTGAATGTAAATGCTTATGTACATAGGTGTACATGTATATGCTGTGCACATGCCCGTATGTATGGAGACCAAATACAAACTTAGCTGTAGTTCCTCAGGAAACATTGTCTATCCTGGTTTGGGTGGAGTTTGGTTTGGTATAAGGTCTCTCATTGACCTGCAGCTCACCAAAGGAGTCTAGACTGGTTAAGCGGTGGGCTTTAGGTAGGCTGTTTTCCTACCTCTCCAGATCTACAATTATAAGCATGTGCCCTCAAACCTGGCTTTTTATCCCATGGAACTTAGGGGTAAAATTCAGCTCCTCATACTTTTATATCTGCCTCTTCATAGACCAAACCATCTTCCCAGCTCAATCTGATCCTTCAAGATTGGCTTTTTTTTTTTTTTTTTTTTTTTTTTTTTTTTTTTTTTTTTTTTTTTTTTTTTTTTTTGAGTGGCTATTCTTTGGTGGTTAAATTATAGATTTTTTTTCTTGTTTTCTCTACTATGAGAACATAAGCTTCTGCTTAATGTAATTTCAGCATAGTTACTACCACTGTCTTTGGATGTTACATTGGAAAAATGTCTGAGCTACCATATTCATCTTTTCATTTTTTTTCAGACAATATTTACGGAGTTCTTCTTATGGTCACAAAACACTAGCTACCTGAGGAGAGATAATTGCATATGAGGTATTTATTTCATACTCTCCAGAAGCATATAAAAATACAGGCAGATGATAAAACAGCAAAGTAGAAAAGTAGACTCATCATAAATTTAATGAATTGAATTCATTTGTACACAGTGGCCTTGTACAAGGTGAAAAATGAAGCCAACCTGTGGGGGAGCGGCTGTGTTCTTTCTCCATAATTAGTAATTCAGGTGAACTTCCTTAAATAACAATTCTACATGTACTGACAGAATCTCGACTCAAGATTAGAATTAATCCAGACCTAGAAAAAAAAATTCAGGCCTGCAAAGCTGAACTCAGGCCTTTTCTAAAACTACATGTGGTTATCTATAAGTAATTTTACTCTTAAATTATCTTTATAACCTTTGGAAACTCCTGATCTATCATGTTGGTTACAAACTCAGCCCATTTTAAAAATTTACTTACAATACAGCAATTCCTGTGCAAGAAGCTCAAAAACTTTTAAGGTAGCTGTTTCCATTCATAGAAATTCTGTATCATTCCTTTGTGTGACCAAACACTGGTCACTGAACAAAGCATTAGAGGAGACCCTCTTTACACACAAATAAGGAAGGCCTCTGCCCTTGAAGAATTCAATGGTACAAATGGAAATACATGGACAATACAGAGTGTGGATCATATGCAGGGATTTAGACTTTGCCATAACACCAGAATAGACACCAAGCCATGAGAAGTTCCTTCTCCTTCTTCAGTGATTAGTCAAGCTAGATGGCATGGATCACATGTTTTAAAAGACAGAAAGACATATTTTTAACCCATTCTTTTTCCAACCCCACATTGGCTTCCTCTATTAAGATCTCCATCTCTTTTTTTTCCCCTCCTTGTTGCTCCTCTCAGTCATTTCCTTCTCTCATGGTTTGTTCCCATCTCTTCCTGTTTGCAACCCCCAATGCTCCAAATTAGCTAAGGAAATCCTTATTTTCTCTTCCTATGAGGATCCCTGGATGTCTCTCTTAAGTTTCTTCTGATCCCAAACTGTTCAGGGGTTGTGGTGTGCAGCTTGGGTGTTCTTTGCTTTTTGTCTAAAGCCCACTAATGAGTGAGTAAAGGGAGTAATGAAATAGGAATATAGGTGTCATGAAAACGGAAGGAGGCGGAGAGAGGAAAGAGAGTGGTGGGAGAGGCTAACGGGTCAATGCAAAGAATTTGTGAAAACTGAATAATAGAACAAGGCCTGGGACACTGCATATTAAAAATCCCCAGAGGAAGAAACAGGTGGATCACTGTGAGTTCTCCACAATGTACTTTTTGTATTATTAACCTAGAATATCTAAAACCAAGTACTTCAGCAGGGTTAGGATTTTGTGTGGATTTGGTATGGCATGAACACAGATTACCAGTTATCTGGTAGCAGATTTCTACAAGTGTAGGGGCCTCGTTGGGGAACGCAGCAGAAGGCAGCGGCAGACAGCAGGAGACACTTAGAAGCTGTTTCTATGTAGAAAGGACTTTATTGTTATAGGGGTATGGTTATGATGAACAGAGAAGGCTATGATAACAGAGAAGGGAAGGGGAGAGAAAGAGAAAGGGGGGGGAGAGAGATTCAGAGGCAGGAATCCTTCTTTAAATGGAGCTTGATGTCAGAGCTCAGAGGAGGGCGTGGCTTGAGAGACTAACAAGTAGAGAACTCTATTGAGATGACTTTATCTTCTTCCATGCCTTTGCCTGCCTGTTTTATAAGTGGCATGGAGGCTATGTGTATCTGCTAACATCTGATGTGAAGCCTATCAGTTTATGCTCAGTGGTAATAGCCACTTTCTCATTTAAAAAAAAAAAAAGCCATATAAACGTTTTATCTGGGAATTAGCATTCAACTGATTCTCACCATTTTGAATAGTTATGAGGTTCTGCATTTCCACAGTATACAGAGGTTGGAAATAAGAGTAATTAGATTGTATTGTATACATGAATGACTAATAGAAAAGAGAATTTGTTTGCTAAAAAAAGTCATATATTTTTAATATTGACTGAGATAACAAATATGATTTTAACACTAAGATAAATATACTAACAGGAGACATAGATCACAAAAATAAAAAGGAATGAGAAGAACTAAGTCAGTAACACAACATGAATTTTAAAGAAAGAGCCCAATAACCTTTATTTGGAGGACAGAAGACGTCCACTAGTTACAATGAAGGGATTGGATTAGTTGATCCCCATGGTAGTTGTGTTTCATAAATATCTGTCAATCTGTTGAGGTATCATATAAAATGGTTTTATATAGATTCAATCCTGTTCACAAAAAGTTGATCATCCCCATGGAGAACAGAAACAGTAAAAATTGACAGCAAAATCTGGCTCAGATAGCCATCCAGCTTCACAATGAGTTCCCCAGGGAGCCTGTGTCCTCCACATTGGAAGTTTCATTAAAGTACAGGACAGATTAGCATCTACTGGGAAACTATAAGAACATTCCTGCCCAAAGGAAAAGAGATAGTCTAGGTAAAATTTCAAAGTCATTGCTAACCTTTCCAGACAGCCTGTGAGTCAGTGGCTAACTGTCTTGCCTGGACATGGACTGGAGACTCTCTCTCTCTCTCTCTCTCTCTCTCTCTCTCTCTCTCTCTCTCTCTCAATCTCTCGTCTCAACATTCATTCACCTTATTATTCACTGAATTTCCATCTAACCTATGGGGCGACATACAAATGAAAAAAGACACAAGAAACTTTGACGCTGAGTTCTTTGCTATTGTGCATTTTTACTTTGAGTATAGGTTATAGCAGGAGAAGATAAACACTGTGGCTTAGATATGATTTGGATTATTAAATGGAAGCTTCTACCCTACATTCTTCATATAAAAATAGTCTGATTGCAGAACAGAAATGGTTGCTCTGACTGCATGGGGGAGGGGGGGCTCTAGCTAATCTCTGAACTTAGATTTTCAGAACCAGTTTTTCACTCCAAATAATACTCCATGGTAATTTCTTTTCTCTCATCTATCTTCCTCTACCTCTTTTTTAAAAGTCTGTCATGAAAAGGTTATAATTCTAAGATGGCTTTAAAGAAATTTCAGAATGTAACTCTGAACAGCCCACCTTTTTATCCCATTAAAAACACCATCTCAAGGAAACACCTCTCAATAGAAAGAGGAAGGCGGACGAAAGCTTGGGGCTGATGGGAGTTACTTAGCACTGATGGCCCCCAGTTAGTTTTGCTCATGGGAAGCCGGGGAAGGCTGTGCTTAGTACTTACAACCTGAAGGAAATGCCTCGGGTTTAAAGATTGTAATCATTTTTTAAAAAAAATCAATTCTTATTGATTAAGATTAAATCCTTTTATAAGTACTGCCCAAAATATAAGCCTCTTAAAGTGTGTTCAGAAAGAAGAAACTGTTAATTTTCTGAGCTTCAAACATGCTTGAAACAAATAAAAATGATAGCTCTGAATTTAGTTATTCTCTTGATTGTCCACTAACCCTGTATCCTACATGACGCACACGGACCAAAGGAAATGAAGCTTCCCCAACCCAGGATGGACAGAACACAGCTCAGTCTATGTAAATCAGGAAGAGAGACATGTCCTCCAAATCTGACTAATCACCCTTCTAATCTATCTCATTGTAAGAAAAATGAGGAAGATGTTATAATTAAACTAAATTTCTAATACATCCTCAGCACACATAAAACCCATGATCACTTGGGTTCAGCAGCAATACCTAGACTTGAAAAATATCACATGAAATGAAAAACCAACAGTGTGATCAGTAAACTACTCCTAAGATGTTCTTGTTCCTCAATATGCCTTCCAGGTTAGATCAATAACTAAATTATTTTTGTATTTTAGGAAAAAAGAGCCCAGACAGAACTAAAACAAAAGGCCAGCAGGGCATAGCAGTTAAGAGCACAAACATTTGGAATCAGACAAACCTAAGATCAAATCCTGACACTGAATTTGTCTGAGACCTTGGGCAAATTCCCTCTGAGGCATTGTATCTTCTTACAAAAGAGGGCCAGAGTGTTTAATTCAAATGTAATTGCTTGTTAAGTAGTAGCTATGATTATCATTATCCTTATCTCCAGGACCACAGGAAGTCTCTATTTTAAACTCTAAATCCTTCAAATGTAGCTTCCCTTACCCCATAATTTAACCTTAAAATATAATGATCTAATTAAGGGTGGTATTAAGATCACTGTCAGTTTTCAAAAGAGTAGAATTAAAGTCATTTTTAAGGAAACCAGAAATCATATTTTATAACACATAGGGACAGTGTGCTGTTACAATTGATTTCTCAGGCGACCTTCCTACTATGTCAGCCTCACTTTGGAGAGCATCCTCTCCCAGAGCAAGGATTGTCTTCCAATCACAGCGGAATGAAAGAAGGGCAGGAAGGAGGAGGAAATGCAGTTGAATCCCAAGTGAGATGTGTCTTGTCTTTTTAATTATTTGTACTTTGGGAACAACCATTTGTTTGTGCAAGGAAAGGCAGCTTGAATGGAGGAGAAAACACGTAACAGAAGAGAAATCACAAGCAAAAACAGTCTTCAAGATTGACAGCTTCTTTTGGGACTTCCCAGGGGAGTCAATTAGTACTGGTGGCTGAGGTGGGTTTGGTCTTATACACCGTGCTGCACTCACACCCACCTGTGTTGCACCTACCTCCAAAGGAGCAGCAAAGCTTGGATTAATGAGATTTTGGACTAGTCATCCCTTAGAGAGTCTTGCCAAGGATGCTAAAACAGATGTCTTGGGGTAACCTACAAGGAAAGTCCCTTCAGTTCAATTCCCATTTCAGAAATCTAGAATGTCAAAATAATGATTTGCTGTATTCTTTTTTCATCCATTTCTTCACTCCTTATCATCTGGTCAACCTTTGTTCCTCCAGCTGCTGAGCTCAACCCTTTTCTGAGTGAACTCATAGGTCTACAGTACAAATCTATGCCAAAAAGAAAGAAAGAAACAGCAAGGACTGGCAGTGTCTCTGGCATCACGGCCTTTCTGGGCAGTTTAACACAAGATTCAACAGTGAATGCAATTTCAGCAACATCTGGGAAGCTGCCCAGCCCAGATGCTGCTGGATACAAATTCTTCAGGCCTTCCACTGCTTTGAATGCAGAGCTCAGGGTGTTTCGTGAATCAATTTAGTCTAACCTCAGACAGAGGACACAATTCTGTTTCCTCTCCTCTTCACTAACAACTTGTGGCCCCAGAAGAGAACAAATCTGGTTGCTACCATCAAATGAACAAGCAGCAAAGGCTGATAATAATAATAATAATAATAATAATACCTATTTTGAGCATAGTGCTACACAAAACATTCTAAAAAGGAAAGAAAATGCACTGAGATGCTTGCCTTTGAAAAGCAAAAAAGAATAAAATTAAGACATCAAGTAAAAAATACAGGAGAAAAATAGCAAGTTAAACAATATCTTCATAATTTCTTAAAATTAAAACAAATAAAAGCAGGAAAACTTCCTCTCCACAGGAAACAAGATTTGATTTATATTTTTAAAATAAAGAAATGTAGCAAAACAAAGATTTACAATGCTAAATGTGAATCCTAGAAATGCTGAGAGTAATAATCTGTAGGGTCCTCAGATTTCCCCTCCATTCCAATTTTCATAAAAACAATAAAAGAGAAATAAAAGAATTTTCTAACCTTTATATTAGGCCAGATTTTCTCTGACATGACTTTATTATGGCTGAGGTAAAAGGCTGCTGATAATTTGGTTTCCATACGGAAAAGAAATGGTGTCTTGGCCTTGTGAACAATGAAGCAATCATTAAATTCACTAAAAAAAAAAAAAAAAAAAAGAAAGAAAAGGTTTTTCCCTTTCTACAATGTCTTCTCTCTTTTTGCATACCAGCTTTCTCTCTAAAAAAAGTTAGCTTTGCAAAGATAGCCTAAAAACACATACATATATATACATACATACATGCATACATATATACATACATGCATACTTATGTACATATCTATCTAGCCATTCATCCTTCCAACCCTGATTATTTTGAAGTAATTCCTTCATAGGCCAGGGAGTCTCGAAAGGTGTTAAGTATAGTCCAAATCACTAATATTTGGTAATGTTTGAATCCTCAAAATTACTTCAATATAACACTGAGCTAGAAGGTGGGTTATGTCACCAACATCTGTCCTAGACCTGTTAGCTTGCCTGCAACACCCATTTTGAGTTTGGAAGAACTGGGCTGTGTTACTGAACACCTGTGTTTTGTTCTCATGGACCTCATCCCGTCCCGATGTTGTGGCTGGGTAATAAGATATGGTCAGTAGTTGGTGATATCTAAAGGTTGAAGCTTTACATTGTTGAAGGAGCCTAGTTGAGGGAAGTTGGGTTATACCTTTGAAGGAGTTTTCGTCCCTGCCCCTGTTCCTACACCAACCCTCTCCTCTCAGCCACAGTGAAAACAGGGTTCCTTCTTCATATGCTCTCCACTATGACATATCAACTAATCAAAAGCCCAAGAGCAATAAGGCCAAGAATGCAAACTGAAACCCCAAATCAATCATAAATCAAAGTAAAGCTTGGAGTTTCCTATCCCACATATTTTGCTACAGCAACAGAGAGTTGACCAGATTACAGATTAGTAAATATTTTATAGCTCAAGAGAAAGGATTCAGTAAAACCTTTACTAAGAGGATCTGTGAGATATGCTTATTCATTTATTCAATCGATACATATAAAATACTATATACTATGCATCTGTGAAGGACACACAGGAAACAGTCATGGAAATTGTAGGTACACTTCTTGCCCTGTGCTAATTAGAATGCATACCAATTACATAGCATTTGATTAAAAAGTGGAAATGATCCTCGCAGATGTATGTAGAAAAGCTGAGCGCACTACGGTTTAGTTTAGCTGAATACAGGATAATAATATTGAACAGATAAAGTTTACAACAAATCATTATAACAGAAACTCTCAGCCCAGAGATAGGCATTGAGTGTACATAAGGCATGTGAAGATTGGAGTCAGAAGCAGAGTGAACAAGGAAGGGCTTTATGAGGCAAGTGTTGTAGACACAAGAAGACAAGGATTCAGGTTCCTATAACAGGATATGTCTCCTTGTTTGAATAATTCCACAAACTGACAGGAAGTTGGGGCCCAGATGTCCAGACGTCAGATATAAAGTTGCTCCACCTGGTTCCCATGGTAAAAATAAATAAATAAATAAATAAATAAATAAATAAATAAATAAATAAATTTCAAAAAAATTAAAAAAATTTTAAAAAGCTGGCCCAGGAGCCCTTACCCACAGGGGCATGATGGGAAGGACTTGTGATTAGGTCCTTCAAGGATGCTTTTGCATTGCTTTTACCAAAACCCTCATGACTTACTTAGCACAATGGAATTGATTCAGAGACTGAGTCATGGTCCATACTAGAGGTTTTCTAGGACTTGATCAGAAAGACTTTGTTGCTGAGGCAGAATCTATCCAGAAAAATCTTTCTGCTCTCACTCCCCCTACTTTTGACATACCATACTGCTTAGGCACACAATGATTGCTTGGGGTCATCCTAACCTGTACCCTGTTCCTCAAAGGCTGCACTCTTACCTAGGTGCTTCATTTCCTCTCCATGATGATGCAGGGCCAGCAGGCAGTGTAAGGGAGTTTTCTACAATGGCCTTTCTCACAAACATGACAGCCAAGCCTATAAAGACACAACCTCATTCACATCAGTGAGCAGACACTCACTAGCTCAGCATTATATGTTACATTTTAAATAATTGTCCTGCCTGTAAGTTTAATAAAATGCTAGTTAGCCCAAAAAAAAAACAGACAAAAAGTGTGGGCAGGGCTACTAGGCTAAAAAAACTCTAAATACACAAAAACCAGAGACAGATGCCAGAGAGCCACCAGAGAGAGCCACCATAGACACGACGAAAAGATGACACCAGACATGCACACAAAAAGCTAAAATACAACTATGAGAAAAGGTACCGAGCCACACAGCTGAACAAAATGGGTTACATTCAGATAAAACAGTTAACATCCTATATGCCTAAGCCCTACGTTAATCAACATAAAAATAATATATACCTATATGTAATTATTTGAGGCTAAGCAAGGCTGAGAGTGAGACTGAACCTCAAAGGCCAGCCAAAAACCTATTACAACACATAGGTATTCAGAGCTGGCTCCCTGCAGAGAGAGAGACATCTTGGGACATGTAGACATCCACACAGAGAAGAAAAGAGACACTTTGCTTGGGGCGCCAAGTGCCTGTCCTGAATATAATCCTATCATTAGTGAGCAGAGGAAGAGACAGTGAGGAAAAAATACTGATTCCAGAAGTTTCCTCTTGCTAGGAATACAGACAGATGGCTTGCTGTCTCACTGCAAGATATTAGAAAGCCCCATGAAAGCTGGCTCTTGAGAGATATAGAGTCAGAGTGCTCTTTATGAGATTTTATAAAGAAGGGAACGGTGATGTTCGACAGTCTGGTAACCCAAAGTTATTTTTCAGGAAGAGGTCACCTTCTAAATGCTAACTGCTTGCTGATATCATTCAGTTTTGCTCACATCTCTCTTGGAACCCTGCATCCCAGACAGTCTCCTCATATTGGTGTTGTTCCACTATTGGGATAGCCTGTGCTTCTCGGGGTGTTTCTAAAGCCACACAGAAGGCAGAGAAGAATGTGGACCTGAGATTTTTGAGCCTGACCTCTGATAGGATGGATCTGTGGATGCTCACACTCTACACACATCAGTTATCATTTTTCACCTTTGCTCAGCACTTAGTGGGCATGCATTATTATTTCTATCCATAAACGTCACTGTTTTTTTCATGTTTTTTCTTTCTATTTCCTGGCTGTTTCCTTTGGGGTCCTTGTAGAGATGGAGACAATAGAGACTGAGGCTTGACCTGTCTGTCTTACTCAGTCATAAGAAGGTGAAGATTGTGATAAATAAAAATGCTACAACCTACAATGTGATTTGCTCATCTATGATAGGTCTGCTCTTCTGTGGCTGATTCACCATGGCAGACTCTTTTCTTCACACTTCAGAGAACTTGGCTTATTAATATTTATTAGGCATAAACCATAATATAACTTCATGAATTTATTGATAAGTGGATTAAAGGACATTGTGGGGTTACTTACCAGCAAAGTAGAAATGAAAGCCAATGGATACATGTTTACACTCAGCCAAAAGATTATGGCTAGTCTTTCCTGTTTTACAGGCTAAATGATGTGCAGAGTATTGTCACTTAGCACACAAATGATGCAGTCAAACCTCCGGGTTTCATGACCTTTCTTCTCAGGCTACTCAGGAACTATTTTCTTCTTTCATTACAACAATTACTGAAAACAGCAGTTAAAGAGCATCACACTGTGATAAATGAAGCCTCATGATAAAATACTAATAAAGAAAAAATATAAACTCCAAATTATGTGTACATTTTGAATATAATTATACTAGAAATACACCTTGTAGGGAGGAATAAGGAAAATATATTGCATAAGCACGGTGGCAAAGAAAAGATAATTCTCCATCAGGGCCAGTTATTTCTAGCTATGATTGGTACATAATTGTTCAGTGTGAATGTGTATGTATATATATATATATATATAAACATATGTGCTCATATCTTCTGAACTCAATATGACATACCAAAAATATTTATAAATTTTTACATGTGCATATAAAGTATATGTTGATAAATATTTTAATGCAAATATGTATAGAAAATAATAACAGCACTTCCAAACCACATACAAAATATACCATTTTACAACCTCTTTGTTGTAGAAGAGAAAGCCTTAGCTAGAAGCACACATACAAAGCTTTGTCTCTTGCTTTATATGTTTTTGTGCTAAATACTTTATAGACCTCAGTTTTCTCGGCTGTAAAGATGAGTCACTCCTGCTTTCCCCACAGGAACTTCCTAAGAGCAAATGTTGAACATCTGCAGAAGCCTCTCCCCCATGACTGGCACTTGGAAGCACTCAGACAGTGCCCCTAGCCTTATCATATTTATTCAGTGTGGGGATCCAATCGTGGGTTTGACTTGAAACACTGCAGGTACAACATTGTGGGTGGTTTAACAACTTGAAAAAAAAGAAAAGTACTGGACAGCTGCTTTTAGATCTATGTTTGAGGCTTTATTGCACTGAAGAGAATGCTCATATCTGCAATATCTGCTGTCTGAAGCAATTTATGATGCTCTGTAGAGCTTTTTGACAAGATAAAGGCTTTCCTCATTCCCTCACAGAGACTGACTCTGGTGTGTGCATGGCTCTTGTTGACGGTCTTTTCCCTTCCTTCTAACTGAGGTGTTCTGCTATTTTTGCTTAAAGGCCCATCTGAAGTTAGGAAACCAACAGTTTTTGTAGCCTGAGACTTCACATGCCATGCAGTTGTCAAGCCACATACCATCATGGGACTTAGCTCACCTAATGATTCCAGACTAGACAGGCACACCTCTGTGCCTGCTGTCTTCATCAGTCCCAGGGCATCAAAGGAAATAATCATTCAACCAGAAAAAGAAGAATTCTCAAAGCAAAACCCGAATCACCTTGAACACAATAATTAGAGAAAATGGGCGAAAGTATTGAATTTGAGATTCTGAAAGAAGTATTTGCTCCAGCTGTGGGCGCTGCCACTCACTTTTCCAATCAAAAGATAACTTTTACTGGCATGAGGAGCTGTCAAGCCAATGCAAAGCAGCAGCTGCAATCACTAAGGGTGAGGTCATTCCACGTGATCAAAGGGCAGGGTGCTCTTCTTGTGTGGTAGGGTTTCACAGGCTTAGCACATAGAATAGAGCACAGGTAGCTCATGATCTGGGGTGATGTTTGCATAGAGATGCAATGTCAATATCTCTTGAATAGCCTCTTCTAAGACAAAGATACAAACCTTTGGATCTAGTCCTACCTCATCCTCCAGGGTACTATGGAAGAATAGATCCCAGATCCTGCAGTCTCCGAGATGAGGAGCTACACCCCTAAAAGGATCTTGGTATCTAGGTTCCTGTTGAATTCATGTGGCAAATTTTATTTCTATGGAGAAATGCTCATATTTTTTAAAAGAGTTTCAAATCCCTCTCATGGGATCTCCAAAGAGCCCAAGAGTCCAAAGCCTACACTGAAAATGGCTAAACTACATAATTCAGGATTCTTTTTAGGTTTCATTTATTAGAGCAATAAATTATGGCTATAAAAATAATAAACACTATAAAAATATTAAAAGATATATTTAGTGATGTAAAAACATACCATACTTCCTTGTTCCTCTTGTTCTACTTTTTATTTCTTTACATTCAATTCATCAGGTACTATTCCCAAAAAATAAAGGGGGATCAACATCCCTAAATATATAATACCTCCAGGAGAGATACAACTGGGCTCTGATTCAGGAAGACAATTTACAATTCTCCTGTGGCACAGTAAAGCCAGCTGGGACTGAGAACCACGTTCAAGGGGATCTCTACATGTCATTTGCAGAGTCAGAAAGCCCCCAAACAGAAACTCTGAACTTTGATTTCAAATGTCACCTTCTTTTTAAATATTTACCACATAGATTTTTTTCATTAGCTATTATTACTGGAAAGCAATCTTTCTAAAAGTTCAGCTTGACAAGCCAGAATTTAGTTGCATTTCTTATTTGATTCTTGGAAGATGACACTTTTACTGACACCAGAATAGTAAAGACAATTAAAGATACAGATGGTGACCAATCATCAGAAAGGCTGTTATGCCAACATGGGCATAAGCTCACTATTATTTGCCACAGATAAGTCTCTGATGTGACTTATCTATTCAAACAAAAAGCCAATTTGGTGTGCCAGGAATTAGTGTTAGGCATGACTAGGACAACTGTGATCAAGTTCACAGAAACACAGTTGATCCAATTTCCTCCCTGTAGCTGGGAACTAAGGGAAGAATGAAGTTATCCAGTTTTCTCTAATCGTTAAGCCTATAATTTCATCTTTCAGTTCTTTAAGAGCAGTCCCATAGTAAGAAGAAAAAAAGAAAAAAAAATGATTCCGTGAGAGCCAGAGAAGCATAATCCATGGAAATTTTCTAGTTAATAATTTCAGAAGTCACAGAAAATATCAAAAAAAATTTCTAATAGCCCAAAGGATTCCCTGGGCTAACCTGGTTTTAGATAAGCCCTTAGATAACATGGCAAGAATGTGTCATTTCACAGGATAGGAATGCATCATTCCAATAGAGTCATAGTGAGCTGCATACCAAGGTAACCATAACCCCAGGCTTTAAAAAACATGCAACCCCTTCTGTAAAAGAATAGGAAATAATCTGAGAGGAGGAAATATAATATCAAGAATGATGAAGTACCATAATCTTTACTCTAGTTACAGTAGACAGTGAAATGAAGTGAACCCTACAAAATAAGAATTAGATAAGCAAGAGGGACAGAAAATGAGAAACAGTCCAAGGCAACCTCTGGATAGGCAAATGTAAGAAAATATGGAGTGTAGCAGGAAATCAGGAACTATATATGTGAACGATCGCGTCAGAGGACTGGAGATGAGTGGGGCGTGGTTAACTGGAAAGGATTCCGGAAGTAGACCTCCGAGGGAGAGGACCAGGACAGGAAGCCAGCATTCTCTCATGAGAGTTCCCGACCGGGTGCGCAGTTCGGGCCAGCAGCGCGGGAGTTCGGACGTACGTGGGGATGAGGAATTTTCCTTAGAAACGCTCCGGCACGCTGCAACCTTATCCTTTCATTTTCTCTTAAAACCATCTCTGTTTTGTAAGTGATTTTCACAAAATAAACCCCATTTAAAACATATCTCACGGTGGGTTTTTACCATGATAATGGAGAAGTAAGATTCAGCATATCTAGTTTCTAGTTTCCAACTTGGTAAGCAGTGAGCCCATTGGATTACATGAGCAGACTTCCTCTATAAGAGAAATTACAACACGTGATTTCCCATTGAAATGATGGTCTAGTCACAGTCTATCAACCCTCAGCACTGAAGTCTTATCCTTAAATTGTTCAAAGATTCCAGAGATGATGACTCTGCGGAAGCAGGAGGTGATGATGAAAGTCAGCCACTGGGGTACAGTTCCAAAGAAACACTTAAGGGCCCCAGGAGATGATGTCTTGTCTCCACCCCAAATGCTGTTTTTTTATTAAGGTTTGAGTTAAGTTATGAATTTTCTTTAGGTGAACATGCATTTAGAACTGCAAATTTTGAAACTTGGCTTTTTCTTTAAAGTTTATAAATGTAGCATCCTGGACCAAGGTATAAATCAAGGCTACAGATCATAGCACAAATCCATCACCTGTGAGAGAACAGTGCCAGTCCAGAATCTGAAGGTGTTTTATTACCTGACTTCACACTTGATTAGGTGTATGTTGGAAAATCACCACACATGACCCAAGAGCTAAAATAGGAAAAAGGTGAGAACTCGGGATATAGAATTATATCAGTTGAATTGGACTTTTGGTCCAGGTTTGCAAGAAACTGGAACCTAGAGAAAGCATCATTGTGAATGTTAAACAATTTAAGTGTTAAGTAACTTCCTTTAAAATAATATTATGATGCTTTTGGGAAAAGAAAATGTGTCACTCAGCTTTATTAGAAGACCCTTCTCTACTCATTTGTATGTACTTTTTCTAGATATTAAATTATAAGAAGCTGAAGACTGTAATTAATAAAAATTCTACAAACTATAACATGATATGTGTTTTTCTGATAGGTTTGCCCTTCTCTGGTTGATTTGCCATGGCCAGCTTTTTGTTTTTGCACATCTGGGAACATTGTTTATTAATACTTATTAGGCAAAAGTCATAATATAGACAATAGGCTTGATGCTTCTTGGCACAGGGAACAAACTGATCCCAGTCTAGAAGAAGCTGTGCAGGGATTTAAAGTTCAGTATATTTGTAGCCCTGGGGATGGTGATCTGGTATAGATCTCAGCCTTGAAGGAGGTAGGACCAAGGACAGCCTCTGTTCAAAGCCATATCTTGGAGAAAAGCAAGAAAAAGGTTACATACATAGGAGTATAGAAAGACATTCTGAGGAGAGGTATCACCTCTTCAAAGGTCTCAAACAGGCAGAGCAAAGGTGCATTAAGAAAAGCACCAGATTCATGGTGGAGAGTTGCTTCCAGAAAGAAGAGCAAATGACAAACTGTTAATGATTCTTAAGTCATATTAAGAATCTCAGACAAACTTTGAGGTTAGTGAAGAATCATAAGAGTTTTGAAGATGAGAAGGGGCAGGAATTCACATACCAAATATCATAAGGGAAATGGGTGAGAGGTCAGGCTGACTAAAGGCAAGAAAAGATTTAGGTAAGCACACCAAAACCTAAGCAAGAAATGATGAAGCCCTACACCAGAGCAGTGGAAGGCACAGAAGGAAAGTAGATGAATTCAAGATGGAGAGAATCCTAAGACTTCACAATGAGCACATTTAGGGCAGGAAAACAAATGAGAACAGAGTCAAGGAAGATTGAAGAGTTTCTCTGATGTAGAAATTACATCAAGAGGAAGAGAGGTGGTTATGGAAGAGAATATGTGCTCTATTCTGTCATAGTGTTTTGCTATGTTAAGAAGTATAAGAGTTGTACACCATATGATTTGTCAAGGAGAGATTTAGACTGGACATGAAGTTATTCATATGGATGATTTTAGATAATATCAGAATAGGTGAACATGCACTAACAGAAGGAGTGAACAAGGCATTGTCTGCAGAAGTGAAAAGGTCTGTGTTCCCTTACCAAGGAGGGTCTAATCATCTTCCAATATGTTGAAATGTATATATTATCTCATTAAATAATGATTGAAAGCAATCTGTAAAAATGATAAAATGGGAAAAGGATAATGATAAGAGCAGGACTGGGGTTATATCAGGGCCCTCAGTACTAGTCCATTGATTGGTATGTCTGGGTTTTTGTCAGTGTTGTATTATTTTTGATTGACATGGCTGTTCTTCACATTGCAGATGGTGATATCTGTAGCAGTACTTGCATACTTCAGGATTGTTTGGCTGCTGTGGGATTTTGAGTTCCCATGTAAATTTTAAGATTTATTTTTACAATTTCTGTGAATAATCACATTAGAATTTTGATGTTTATAGTACTGAATCTCTGGGTCACTTTTAGTAGATTGACATGTTCACAATATTAATCCTACCAATCTATGAACAAGGTGGTTCTTTGAATCTTCTGGTATTTTCTTTAGTTTCTTTCTCCAATGTCTTAAAGTCAGACATTAAAGTTTTAAAACAAATAACAACAAACACTCACATGCATATGGGGAAAGTAAAACACTGCTGGTATAAGTGCAAACTGGTATAGCCACCAAGAAAATCAAGAGAGGTTCCTCAAAAAGCTAGAAATCAATCTACCATATCACTCCTGGACATATGCTCAAAAGATTCTACATTCTACTGCAAATATTTGCACAATCCTGTTTATTACTGCTCTATTCACAATAGTCAGAAAATAGAAACAGCTTAATTATTCATCAGTAGATGAATGAATGCATAATGAAAATGTGGATCATATTCACAGTGGACTATTATTAAATTGTAAAGAAAAAATAAATTTGCAGAGAAATGAATGGAGTTGGAAATGAATGTTTTAAATGAGGTAACTGAGACCCAGAAAAAAAAAGAGCACATTGTCTCTCATATGAGAATATTAGCTTTTAATCTTTAGACACATTTTTAATTGGAGTATCCACAGAAACTGGGAAAGCAGGAACGCACAATTTACAGGAAATTCATGGCAGGGAACAAAACACAGTAATGTGAATGAAGAAAAATTGAACAAGAAGGATTAATGAAATTCTGAAAGGGAGAGAAGGGTAAAAAAAAAGAGAGTATGAGGACGGAGGACTAAAGCAACATCTTTTGAAAAGGCTACATAAAATCTACTGTTGTAGAAACTTCATAAAATGCATACATATACATATATGTGTGTATATAAACATATATGCACATATACACACATATGGAGTTTAAATGGGTTCTCTCTATTTCTGGGAGACAATGCCTCTCCCAGATAGCATAGACTACCAAAAAGTTCAATGCCAGGTAGACATTACCTATTTTCATGTTGTTTAATAGTAGAGTGACAAGACCTCCTGAACATTACAAGTTATTGTTGGTGACTTTGGTTACCCAATATAACTTAATAATAAGACCCTATTGCTGAAGATACCACATACATGAATCAAAGAACATGGAGAAATCAAGCTAGTTTGATCTAGAAGCTTTATTCTTTCCTGGATATCATGATGCTAAAAAGTTCTGTGTACGTTTTCAAGTGGTAAAAGTAATCAATAATCTAAAAAATAGTGTACCTTCAAAGCTACAATAGATTGAAAGCAACGTTGGTGTAATAGTGGCATGAATGTTATGGGAGTGCCCATCCACTTTCTGATTACATTTATGGCCTACTCCATATGACAAAATTCATTTCTGATACCATTATCTGGGACCCAAAATGCATGACCTAGGTCATAGGTCAGAATCTAATACTAATATTCTGCTGAACAGGCACAGTATTCAATTTCTCCATAAATTCATATCTTTATAACCAAAGATTAGTACATTTCTGAGCCCTTTAAAACACAGCTTCTTTTTGTAGTAAATTCTCATTGATACTGAGACCCACAAATGTTCAACAAACAGAGAATAAAAGACTCGGGGTGTTCAATTCTAGATAGAACACCTATATTACATTCCTTGATACTATAGCTCAGGGATCATTGTGGAAGAGGGTGTGGTAGTTTGAGAGAAAATGTCCCCCTAAAGGGAGTGACACTATTAGAAAGTATGGTCTTGTTGGAGAAATTTTGTCACTGTTAGGTATGGTTTTGAGATCTTTTTTTCTTAAGTATTCCTCAGTATGACACAGAGACCACTTCTTGTTGCCTGCAAGTCTTAAGACACTCAGCTATTTCTTCAGTACCGTGTCTGCTCATGCCACCGTTATGATGATAAAGGACTAAACTGCTGAAACTGTAAGCTGCAACCGCAATTAAATATTTCCTTTATAAGAGTTGCTGTGGCTATGATGTTTCTTCATAGCAATAGAAATCCTAGCAAAGAGAAAAGGAGTCAGAACATTGCAATATCCAGAGATAGTGAATATCTTCTGATAAATATATTTGCCAGTCATTGCAGGGCTATGGCACACACGAGCTTAAAAGGTCTGGGAAAGAATGCAAAAGACCTGCACAAAGTCAAGCCAGAATGACTATGGGAGGGCTCAAAAAGCCCTATACCAAACAGAGTAATTAGTGGCAATTGATGGCTTCTGTGATAGGAAGACTGAATTTTTTTCAGGGATGGAGCTTCAGAGAAGCTAGCTATGCTCCAGTATATGATCCTGTACTCATGTACATACTTAGAATACTAAGTAGACTCAGTGGGTTGAAAAACTGAAAACATAAAGTTAGGAGAGGAAGTAATGGAGGGACAAGAGAGAATCAAAGAAGAGTGAATTTGATCAAACCAAATTATATGATGCATATAAAAAATTCTCAAATAATAAAATAACAACTAGGAAGGTTTTAAAGAATTTATGGTGTTTAATGCTGGATATAGAAAATAATGGATAAATTTGTCACAATGGAATTGTGGGCAACTAAGGGAAAAGTTAGGATTAGTAACCATCACTTAAAAGATAATAATTTTTAGCAAGGTGGCTCAGTGGCTGCAGATCTGGAAACCTAAGTTTGCTCATTAAATTCTCTACTGTGGCAGAGAAGAACCAACTCCCAAGACCTGTCCACTTTCTGACATTTATATTCATACTGTAGTCCACATGCAGCTGCATATATGTGTGTGTGTGCATGCACGTGCACACATATCCACACACACTAAAATTAAACTTTTTAAGAAGAGCAAACTTTTGATGACTGACTCTCCAATCTCTAGTATGGTATATGAGAAAGCTTACTCAAATAGTATTGGTATTGGCAGACTCACAAAAAATAATCTAGACTAGTTATCTTCAACCTTGGCTGCCTTCCAAATTAGAAAGTTGTTTATATAAATGTACAGATGTCATATGGACCCTTGTTATTCAAATTGTGGTCCACCACCCACCACATTAGCACCTACAGGTGTTTCTTAATAATCTCACCTCTATTCCAAACCAGTAATCACAGCCTGCACTTTTGTAAGATTCCTCAGAAGTTCATAAATGCATGAAATTTTTTATAAATCATAAATACACACCACCTCAGAATCATTGGAAAGATTTGCTTAAAAATAGATGGTCGGGCCAGGGTGGGACTTATGAATTTACATCTCTAACAAGTTCCCAAGTACTGCTGCTGCACATTTGAGACTGTATTTTCAGACTCTTTGCCATAAGCCAATTAAATCAGAATTTCCCTGGACAGTATCCAAGCACCAGCATATTTTAAAGCTCTCTAAATGATTCTAATTTGCAACCACCACAGTTAAGAACCACTGGCAAATGTATTTGTATGACCTGATTACATAAATAAGAACATAAATATAAGAAACAATTTACCTAGTCTCTAAACACCAACCTAATTTCATGACTACACTATTCTTTAACATAAGATGAACAGTTGTTAATCAAAGGCAAAAGAAATATTATTGCTTCCTCCTCAGTGGTTCATTTCCAGAGAGATGTTTGATGTGGTCAAAAAGGGGGCAGTATGCATAACCATGATCTTAATCATTATTGTATCCAGCACCTTCCTTTTATAAGCTCATTTTCTGATGATGTAATCAGTTCTCAGCATTCTAAAGGTTACTTTATGTGTTCTTTGGAATCAGAAACTTTATAACAAGCTAGGCAGCATGGCTCATGTATAGAACCCTGAACTCAAGGCAAAGACAAGTAGATTGCCAAGTGCAAATTAACTCCATAGTGAGTAAAAACCAAACTAAACTTATAACTAAAGAGTGAGTTCAAACCCTACTTCAAAACCCAAACCCAATTTAACAAACAAAAAAAGATATTTCTGCAGAAACAATGTTCTATGAATCAGCTGGAAAAACTAATTTCCTCCACTATGCTGGCTCCAAGTTCATTTTTACTTCTCTTCCTTGGTTCTTCCAACAAGAGTTTGTGTCATGAATTTAGACTTTTCTTCTGATCCTCTGGGTCTTTAAATGTTCACCCCAGTGCTCTTCAGGAAGAGCTGTGTTCTGATAATTTCTGCCACATTTTTACTTTTGCTTGGTTTGACTTCTTTATTGTGTTCCTCTTTTAGAAACTTTCTCTTTGATCCCTGCGTTATTTGGAGGTTGTTAGGTCCAAATGTTTTCAGATTTCCCTTTTATGTTTCTCTTATTGCTTTATAGTTTAAGTCTAGGGCAGTCAGAAGGGGGAATATTACTTTACTTTAGCTGCTTTTAGGTTGGGTTAGTCTTGCCTTATGGCATAGACATGGCCTATTTTGCTGTAAGTTCTGTTGAAACTTGGAATGCCATAACTTGGCTACTGTTCCATGCATACTCTCTCTATACCCATGCAATCTGGGTGGGTGACAGTACTGCTAAGTTCTGCATTCTTGGCTTGCTGTCAGCTGAAGAGGGAAGGACACTGACATCTTAACTAGAATTGTGGGTCTGTCCATTTCTCCTCTCAGTTCTATCCATCTCGGTGTGGACGGCCAGCTCCTTTGGCTGTGATACCTTTGAAGTTGCTATGGCATCCTGCTGGAAGGCACTTTACTCTTGCATAATGTCTTTCCTCATTTGCTTGCTTCATCTGATACTATTATAAGCAGTCTTATTCTCACTTCCTTGAAGTTCATATTGCATATATTTTGGTATCTTTTCATTGTGGCTCATCTATATCACTGTATTTGATGACTCACAGAATTAACATATGTCTAGGTCAAATATTTTACTGCATAACAACAATTTCTGATTTTTGATTTTAACAATTGTGTTTTGCTTTGCAGTGCTTTGTTACACATCTTTCTTACTTATTTTACTGCGTAAGCTTAAGGTACTTGGAATGGCATTTTAATATGCATGCACATAGAAAGATGATAAAAGCCTAACATTTCTAGTGAGGACACCATAGAGCTGCTTTCTGAGCTTAAGTACAATATAAGGATGCCTCCTTCCATGACTTCTTTCCAATCTAGAATTAGAAATACTAGCAATAGCAACTGGACAAGATAAAAAAGAGTATTCAAATCTTTTGAAAAGTAAAATTATCTCTATTTACAGATGACATAATACTCTACAGAACAGCTTAATAATTCCATGGATATCTGTTAGAAAGCATAGAATTAAAGAATAAATTTAATAAACCCATAAAACAGAAAAATCTACCTAGGAGTAATTGGTTTCATATCTTTAGAATAATAATATGTCCAAAAATGAAATCAAAAAAACAATTTATTTTGTATTAGTATGAAAAAAAGACCAAAAGTAAACATAAGCTAATAGTTGAAAGATGTTTTCCCTAAAGCCTATAAAATACTGATTAAATAAATAAAAATAGATAGATATATAAAAATATATTCTAAGCTCACATATTAGAACAATTGTTAAAATATTCAAAATGTTCAAAATGATAATACTTATTTAACACAGTCTTATCAGAATTGAAATGGAATTTTCCTTCCAAAATAGAAAAAAAACAATTGAGGCTGGAGAGATAGCTCAGCGGTTAAGAGCACCGTCTGCTCTTCCAGAGGACCTGGGTTCGTTTCCCAGCACCCACATGGCAGCTAACAACTGTCTGTAGTTCCAGTTCCAGGCAAACACCAAGGCAAATAAATAAAGTTTTTTTTTTTAAAAAAAAAAAAAGAAAAAAACAATTTTGAAAAATTTAAGACTTCAAACAACCAAAACTATTCCTAAGGAAGAAAGACAAAGTTGGAGTCATCATACTTTTTGAAAACATTTCATTATGTCTGTTGAAGAGTCAATATCCAAAATATCTGAGTACACACAACTCAATAGTGGAATAAAAAATAAAATTAGACAGATGCTCTTGACTTAAATAAAGAATCTATAATCCCAGCATTTATGAGTAAGACACTTATAAGTTCAAAGATTCAAAGATAAGTTGTATGACAAATAAATATTGACATAAAATCAACCAGATAGACTAACAAAATAGAATTTAGAGTCCAGATCTAAACTCAAAAGAATATGGGTAAGTAACTTTCAAAGGAGGATGGGTACCAAGAAGACCCAAAGGGAAAGGCTGGCCCTTGAATAAACAAAGATAGGAAAGCTGAGTATCCACCTTTGAAAGACCTGGGCCCTATTGTCACATCACAGAAAGTGACCAGCTGGAAATGAACCAAGGATAGAAAGCCTGAGACCATGGAGCTGTGTAAAGCAAATAAATTCAAGAGGTATGCTTCTCAGCATTGGCCTTGGCAGCGATTACCAAAAGTTCAGGCAATGAAAAATGAGAACAAATAAGTAAAATCACTTTGAAGTTAAAAATTCTTTTCACAGCTAAGGAAACAATGCAATGAAAAGTTAACCTATAGTTTATATTTAAAAAAATGGTTTGCAAACCATGTGTGCAATAAAGGACTAATGTGTAAAATAGGAAACTCACTATTCAATAGGAAAAAAAATAGAAGTGTCAGGAGTGAGACACATTCATATACATTCAAAGATTCAAAGTCATCCTGGTCTACAGTCAGATTCAATCATTAATTTTTTAATTGGGAGACTTTATTGTTTTGGTTTTTATTTTTGAAACCCTAAATAGATGTATCTATGATGAAAACAGAAAAATGGCTAAAAATTTAAAACATCTTCAACATCACCAGTCATCAAGAAAATTAAAATTAAAATTACAATGAGACATAAAATCACACCTGTTAATACAACTGTTTTCAAAAGAAGAAAGAGAGAAAGAAAAGCAAGTGTTGATGGCTTAATAGAAATATCACGTCCCATAATATGTCCTCTGTATAGATACAAAAAGAAAATTAATTTGAATGGTGGAAGGATATTAACATTCCTATATCCTTTGAACTATTGATCATAATAGTGAATACATAAACTACTGTTTAAATGTTAATAAATAAATTATACTGGAGGCTGAGACTTACCTCATGGTAGAGATATACACAGCACATTAAAAAAACATGTACATACATACATAAATGAATGCATGCATAAATAATTTGAAATGAGGAGAAGGTGGGTCAGGATAAAAGAAGCAGTATTAGTTATTCACATGGCAGGATACTATTCAGTCTTTGAAGGGGAATTACTGGCATTTGTCTCAACATAGATGAACTTACAATGCCCTGTGCTTAGCAAAATAGACCATGTGCATAAAGATAAACAATATATGACCTCATTTTTAGGTAGAATCTTAAGAAAAGCATATCAAACAGAAAGTAGAATTGTGGTCAAGAGGGTAGGGTGGGGGTGGGGGGTGGAAAGATTGAGTCCACACAGGACACATGTCCAGTTATATATCATATTTAAGGGCAATGTAGTGCCTTGTGACAGCAGAAGTCTTTCATAGGCTTGGTAACCCAGACTTCTCACTAGTTCCCAGTAACACCATTAGAGTAGCAGCACAGGAAGCTGTGGTAGCTGAGGACAATGTGGCTACATACCTGAAACCATCATACTCTGTGAGCCAGGACTTTTGAGCTACCACAGATCCCTCTTTAAACTTAAAAGTAGCATTGTTGACCTAATTTGGAAAGAAATGGAAATAAAGATGCAGGATAGAGGAATCTAAATCTCCCTACTCATGCTACTTGGACATTCCAGACAGACCATGATGTCTCAGAATTAGCAAGGTCAAATTTACTGATCTTCTTATTAAAACTTGAACTTTCTCTAAATTTCTCTGTTGAAATAGAAGCATGAGCCTCCTTAGAAATGAAGATAGAGTTTTGTGCAGGGTGACAGGATCGGATCTATTTGCATTTTTCTACACATTTCCATCCAGCTATGCCAACACCATTTGTTAAATATGCTATCTTTTTTCCATTGAATGTTTTGGGCCTCTTTGTCAAAGATCAGGTGTTCATAGGTTTTTGGGTTAATGTCTGGATCCTCATTTCTATTCCATTGGTCCACAAGTCTGTTTTTATGCCAGTACCAGGCTGTTTTTATTACTGTAGCTCTATAGTATAGCTTGAAGTCAGGGATGGTGATATCTCCTGAGGTTCTTTTGTTGAGTAAAATTGTTTTGGCAATCCTGGCTTTCCTGTTATTCCAAATGAAATTGAGTATTGTTCTTTCAAAGTCCAAAAAATATTGTGTTGGGATTTTGATGGGCAGTGCATTGAATCTGTAGATT
This sequence comes from Sigmodon hispidus, assembly GCA_004025045.1. Taxonomy (NCBI): domain Eukaryota; kingdom Metazoa; phylum Chordata; class Mammalia; order Rodentia; family Cricetidae; genus Sigmodon; species Sigmodon hispidus. Next base: position 38,939 of record PVIH01005336.1, read on the forward strand.
GCCTTTGGTAGAACTGCCATTTTTACTATGTTGATTCTACCAATCCAGGAACATGGGAGAGCTTTCCATTTTCTGATATCCTCTTCAATTTCTTTCTTCAGTGATTTAAAATTTTTGTCAAATAGGTCTGTTACTTCTTTGGTTATAGTTACTCCAAGGTATTTCATACTATTTGCAGCTATTATGAAGGGTAATGTTTCCCTTATTTCTTTTTCAGTTCTTCTATCTTTAGTGTATAGAAGGGCTACTGATTTCTTTGAGTTAATCTTGTATCCTGCTACATTGCTGAAGGTGTTTATCAGCTGTAGCAGTTCCTTGGAAGAATTTTGTGGGTCACTTATGTATACAATCATATCATCTGCAAATAGAGATAACTTCACTTCTTCTTTTCCAATTTGTGTCCCCTTAATCTCTTTTCATTCCCTTATTGCTTTAGCTAAAACTTCGAGAACTATATTGAATAGATAAGGGGAGAGAGGACATCCTTGGCTAGTTCCTGACTTTAGTGGGATTTCTTTGAGTTTTTCTCCATTAAGTTTGATACTGGCTGTCGGCTTCTTGTAAATCGTCTTTATTATATTTAGGTATTCTCCCTGTATTCCTCATCTCTCCAGGGCTTTAATCATAAAGGAGTGTTGGATTTTGTCAAAGGCTTTTTCCGCATCTAAGGATATGATGTGGTTTTGTTCCTTTAGTTTGCTTATATGATGGATAACATTTACAGTTTTTCGTATGTTAAACCAGCCCTGCGTTTAGAAATTACTATTATTGTTGACTCACTGAAGGTACTGATTCTTTATATAAAAAATACTTTGTTCTTCATGCCTCTCCTTCCTGTCACCTCTGTAGTGCAGCCACCATCAGCCTGTCCCCCTTCTGACCCAGACTATTTGTCCAGCCCCAGCTTCAGCTCTTTTCCTTTGCTTTCCTATCCCTGGCTTAGTGCTGCAGATAAATTAAGTAACTGGCTTTTCCCCTAACATCCCAGGCTCCCTGGGGTTGACTTCATTGTTCATGTGTTTTCACTGTTTAAAATGCTGTTTCTCTCTTCCTTCCATACCCCACCAAGAAAATTCCTATTCAGTGTGTGTGTGTGTGTTTTCAAGTATATGTGCCTGTGCATACATATATGCAGAGAGAAGAAGAGCATTGGATGCCCTAATCTATCACACCCTGCCTGAGCCACTTCACACTATTAGTTAGGATCTCTAACTGAACCTGAAACTTATTTCTTTTGGTGAGGCTGGCTGGCCAGTGAGCTCTGGGTATTTTCACCTCCACGAATACTAGGATTATAGGTACTTGCAGCCATGCTCTGCTTTTCTGTGAATGCTGGAGATTTGAACTCAGGATCTCAGGCTTGCACAGCAAGCACTCATACTCTCTGAGCCATTTACTCAGCCCAGTCTAATTCATTTTTGAAAAGCAAGTTGAATAATGCTTTTGTTTTCCATTTTCCTGATAACTGTAGATTTCCCATCCTGTCCTAATTACTATTTCTGTTCACTCTAATATCAACCACTAGGGCATAAGTTCCTCAAGGGCAGGGTCATACATTATTCATCTTTATACCTCAGAGGAGATGAGAAAAGGTAGACTATGAACTCACAGAGACTTAACTTCTTATTTTTGCTTTGTCACATCCCAGTTGAATGACCTTGGATAGTTTAGTATAGATCTCATTAACCTCCTTGGCTGACAATTGATAAAAATTTTCAGATACTGATCTTATCAACCCACATGTTAGAAGGCTAAGACTCACATGCTATCATTATCATGAGCCCTTACCCAGTGGCCTCTTATTAATCACAAGTATCTTTCAAATAAGAACATGATTTATGTGAAGGGTAATATGAAATCAGAGGGATGTACTAAGTTACTTAATGGACCAGTCTGCACACATGTAAAATTCTGATGATGATGACTCATTCAGGAGACTGTTGTAATATTTATATGTGCCAAGGAACTTGGCCAACACAATGTCTTAGGCATAGCTGTCACTCAATAATACTATCTATTCTCTTTTTCAATTTTTTTCTCTCTGAAGCCTTTTTACTTCTTTGGTTTCTTTTTGTATTTTCTTTTGCTATATATTCTCCACTCGGTCCCGCCTCTCTTCTGATTCCTCTCTTGCTTGGTTTTTTTTTTCCTTCCCTGTAGCCGTTCTCCCCTCATAGCCTCCCTCCATCCATCTATCCATCTTCCCTCAGTTTAAACTGAACATTTTTTTTAGTTTCCTTTTTTTATTTTGTTTTTTTCTTTTGTATTTATCAAGAAAAACAGTAAATTGAATTTAAAATGCTGATAAGTTATCAATAACTATAAAGAAAATAAAAATCATAAGCATGACTTATCAAGGGTGATAATGCAAATAATTTGCTACACATAAAATTACTTGTGTTCAGCTTTCCCTCTGGATTTTTTTTTCTATCCCTGTATATCCCCATTCAAGGTCTCTTCCCCCTCCTGCCACATCAGGTCATTTTTTCTTCTCCACAACTCCCCATCCCCTCCCTGGGCAGGCTGCAGACAGTCTTATGGTCCCACTGACCCAATAATGCTTAGTTCAGTCTCCACTCCTGGCAAATCCAGTTTTGTCCCCCCCTCCCTCAAGAGTGAGTCAGGTGTTCCTATAGGTGTAGTGGGATTCGAAGGGTCAGTCTAGGGTGTTTCTGATCCCATGCTGTTTAGTGGTTGTGGATTGCAGCTTGGGCATCCTTGGCTCTTTTCTTGTTATAAACTGAACATTTTCAAAGATTTGAATTCCCCCTTCTCACTCTTTGTATGTATGAAAAGATTACATCATTACCCTCAAAGCAGTTTTATGAATGCAGATACTCTTGTGTATATGTGTCTGTGTGCAAATGAATGTGAATGTCTGTGAAAATGTGTGTGTTTGAATGTGTATGTGTGAGTGAGTATATGTGTGTGAGAATGTGTGTGTGCGCAGGTGCACAGGTATGGATGGTGTTTGCACATGCATGTGGAGGTTAGAAGTCAACACCTCCCCAGGGGCCATCCACCTTCTATATTGAGAAAAGCTCTCTTACTTGGCCTACTATTCACTAACTGTGGTAGGGTGGCTGGTCAGCAAGCCTCAGATCTGCCAGTCTCTGTCTTTGCAGGACTAGAATTGCAAGCATGCACCATAACCCTCAGCTTTCATTATGTGGGTCCTGTACATAGAACTCAGGCCCTCATGGTTATACATCAAGCACCTTACCTATTGAACCACATCCCTAGTTATGAATGCTGAGAAATCTTTATCCAGAATTATTCCAAATGACAAGCTATGAAAGGAAAATGAAATTATTTTCAAAGAGAATGAATCTAATTAAAAGAAATTTTAATAAGACCAAAAAAAAAAATACTTAGAAAAGATAAGCAAAACAAAAGGGTAATAATAGGAAAAACAGGAACAAAAGAGAAAAGATCACACTATAATCATATTGGCATTGTTTGAAACAACACAATCAATCCTGGCACTATAAGAGGTCATTATCATTCCTGGGAGTGTGGACACCAATTGGAGAGACTATGTGAGAGAGCAGTGAAGCTCTACAGTACAGAAAGAGAGAGCGAACTAAGAAAGAATAACAGTCACAATAGTCAGTCCATGTAATCATGACAAAAGGACTGGATGATTAAAAGCTGTATTTCATCAGTGGAGACTGAGGACATTTGCATATTACAGGAGGGTGGACTATGGCAATTAGTCTAGGTTAATCTGATATGCCCTTCTAAGGTTTCTCTGAAAGTGGCAATGTTTTTTTCTTTCTTTCTTTTATGAAGCATCTCTTAAAAATAAGAAGTAGATCCAGGTTTAGGATGCACTCAAAGCTAATCATTGGAAAACAAACAGCAACAACAAAACACCCTTCCTCCTTGTTTTATTATTATAGAATGTCCAATATGTCCCTGGTACTGCGTGATGCAATATTAAAAAAAAATGTACGCAAAAACCCATTACTACATAATACGGATGAAACTTGATCCAAGGTAGAAAATACACATAATTGATAAATTACATGTTAGCTCACAAAATAGATAGTGCTATAAAGAATAAACAACACAATGGGATCAGGGTGAGTTACAATTGGGCAGTTAGGCAAGAACCAGAGAAGAGGACAGCCAGTGAAAAGTTCACCTCCATGAGATAGGGTCCAGTACACTCTTAAGGTCAACAACAAGTCCAGTGTGGCTAGGACAAATAGAGTAACACACCAGGAGGATATGAGCTCAGGAAAGTAAGGGAAGGCCAGATCATGTGGGGTGACATACACTAAACTAGGTACCTCCTAAGTTCACATTGAGATTTTAACTCCAGATATTTAGAATAGGCTCTTCAAAGTAGTGAGGTCAGAATGAGGTCATTATAGTAATCTGTCCTCTGGCATGACCACTGTCAGAAAAAGAGAAAAATGAATCACAGAAAGAGACAGAATGATAATTACAGAACAAAACAGCCATAAGAATCATCTGCAAGCCAAGAAGAGGTGTGGAAGAAAATACCAAGTTTGTTGAAAAATCTCCTTGGACTTCTTTGCTCTAGAATTACAATAAAATAAATTTTAGTTGTTAAGGATCTGTGCATGACTGCATGACAATTAGCAAACAAACACACAGCACCAGATGCCAGGAAGGGCTTGGGTCCTGGCTGAGAATTCATTCAGAAGTCCCCAAGCACAGGAGAGGCATGTCAGTCTGACATTACTGTCTCATATTAGAATGTAGATAGACCACAAGAGACCACACCTTCCACCTTCTCAACAAAAACAAGCCACATGAGGTCCAAAGTCAGTTCTTCAATTTAGCTACCAGAGAACTGGAGATGAAAAGAAACCAAAATGAACTAAATCCCAGAGGGACAGAATCTCTGCCAGGAATGGAGACACACACCCCCCCCTCCAGTGTTTACCTCCCCAGCCTCATGAGACATTTAAAGCTGCCATTGGCGGGGAGAAAAAAATAGGCAGCTGAACTGGTGAAAATGTTACATTATATTGGCTGATGTGATGGTGCTGCACACAGACATGACTATTCCTCCAGGGAAGGGAGGAGCCCTCTGAATCCTAAAGTTGGGGAGGGATGGTCAAGAAATAAACCTAGTTTTCTGAGTTCTTGCATACCCCATGTCTCCTCCTTATAGTCCTTTCAAGACAGTGCCACGGTACTAATGCCACTCTCCATCTCTTTCCCTCTCTTCCTAACCCAGATCAGTCTGCTTCTGCTAGGTTATCTATACTATTGATTTTCTCAAGCAACCAACTTCCGCTTTCAATTATTTACTGATTCTTTCCCTATGTTTCTGTTCTCTACTTTTTTGGTCTTCTTATTTCCTTCCTTCTGTTTATTTTAGAGTTTGCTTTGCTCATCTCTGCTTCTTTAAGATAGAAGCCAAGGTTGATTTGGGGGTCATCTCCTCCTCCTAATACAGGCATCTAGTGTTAGAATTTTCCCCAGAGTACTGATTCATTAGCATCCAGTGAAATCTGCTCTGCTGTGCACTCACTTCCATTTGGTTGAATTTTTTTTTCTTTTTATGATCTGTTCTCTGACCCATGGTGTGCTAGTTTCCAGTGGTGGCAAAACAATTTATCGCAAGCTGGTGACATAAAATAACAATTTACTTTTGCATGATTCTGGGTCTACTGCCAGGGTTCTCGGCAGGCATGTTCCCTCTGCATTCTGCTTCTGGAACCTTCCAACTTGCAGTGGCTCCAGACACTCTTTCCTCTGTGGCTAATCCATGTGGTCTTCTCATCAGATGTCATGTTTTCTCTTCTTTCCCTTTTAAAGATGCTTTTAGTGGAAAACATGCTTTTCACATGAAACCCAGGGCCGTCTCATCTTAAGATATTTATCAGATCCGTCACAATCATTTCCTAAGGAGGACATATTCACAGGTTCCAATCTTCAGATGATAGGCGTGACCCTCCCTGAAGACCACAATTCAATCTACCAGATAAGGACTCTTTAAAAATATAATACTTACGGTCCATATTTGGGAGGAACTTTTCAGACATCTTTGTTAGGCAGCAAATTTAAATTTCAATTTTTATTCATACTTTGAAACTCAAAATATACTTTTTTCCTTATCAATGCTTAGGAATTGTATTTATGTTCTTAACTTCATTAGCTGTCTGCTTCCCAGTCAGTTGATATAATCTCGCATACAATTAGAGCCTCTTAAACATTTTGTACTAGGTACTGAATGTTCTAAAAAAGTTTCTATGTTAAGTGTTAACTACAAGTTAGAAAACTGATAACTTTTTTCTTCAAATATCAAAAAACTCTAGCAGCAGATTAGGCTAATTACAATTCCTGAGAAGCAACACATCATGAACTCAAATTTCTCTTTATATGGGTTTAATGTAGTTTAATACCTTCCTCGTGGGGGTTACCATATGGAAAAGGCAATAAAAGATTAGAGTTGATGGGCCTATATCACAGGAGGGTCTGCAGTCTGCACCATATCTCACAAGGTGGCCACAATGCCTGATCAGTTCATATCTGGGCTGTTGTTGGATTTAAAATAAGGCAAAAATAAGTCTGTGAACCATGACAGCCCATAGAAAAATGAAATTGCCAGACATAAGAATGACTATGAAACCTCACAAACTCTAAGCCAAGCTCATTATGCCAGCAAACCTGCCTCATCTTCAGTCAGTTCTGTGAATGAATGAATACAGACCAATCATACATCGAGTACTCTCTATGATCGAGACATAATAAAAGAAAGGGAGATGAAACTCAATAAACTCACAGGAGAGCTATTTCTGTTTCAGTTGTTATGCAAAGGAACCAAATATCCCATTTGGGAGCATGATCATTATTCTATGACTATTCAGCACCTGTTTCAGATGCTGGGTGAAGTAGGATTGAAGCTATCAATGAGGCTATTAGCAGCTTTCAAGGAAATTTGAAAATTCCATTGATGCTTACAGCATGTAATAATGAAAAATACACACTTCATAATGAGATCTTTGGGGTCAACAGTTCCTGAGACAATCTCCTATGAAATGTTTCAAAGCTTTGCTGTGATTTCTCCATGACAGCCTATGAAAGTCACCATTCCTATCTATGCCAAGGTCACTGCACATCTGGGCACCAACTGATAGAGAAACTTCTGTCCTTCCTTCCTTCCTTCACATAAAAGAGATACCTGACAAGCTCCATCCACCATTATGACACCAGGACACAGAGAATCTCAAACATTCCCACCAAATTTCATTGCCACAATAATCAATTACTGACTTGAAATATAGCCTTGTATCAAAAGCCTGCTTATGTGATAAGTAGATAATTGGTTCATTAAATAAATAAAGACTGGGAATCTTTAAAACTGGTACTTCATATATATTTTTAGAATTGTGATTATCAGCCTCACTTTACTGCCTCCCAAGCACATGGAATGATGTGCTGCCCACAACTTCTCAGCCTCATCAGAGATGGATCACAATAAGATAGCCTTGAAAGTTCTTTTCAGGTCAGGCTGTCCAAACATTTAATTGGATGTAGTTCCCTACTCTTTTGATGTGAGGCTATGCCCTTGTTTTGAGTGTGAATTCCCTATTAGATTTCTTCAACTTCTCACATAAAGCACATCCTCTGAGCATCATTTATGATTGAACTTTTTTTCTCTTATGAAATAAGGACCATAGATACTTGAGAAGCAATCAGAGTTCAGGTTTTTTTATTTTTTTATACACCCCAATCTCTTGTGGCTGGTCTAATTCAACAACTTTTCTTGAGAAAAACTGAGTAGCATTTTCTTTAGTTTTCATAAGTGGGCTTCCCTTAATTTGTATGTGTTATGTTCATTTACAGGATAATTAACTGTTTTGTGTAATATGATAGCAAGTGCAATTGTGTTTGGCAGTCTTGCAAGTATTCATCACCACAAGGGGAACCACAATTGCCTGAGTGTACTGAAGAGTGACTTCCAAAAGTGCCAGACATGAATGTTGAGACTTTAAGAGGAAATGCTGCCTGCTTAGCCACTCAAATGACAAAAAGGCCTTGGATAGAAGGACTCTTGCTCTTCATTGTTCTTTAAAGAGACTTGCTTTTTTTTTTTTTAAAAGAATTAAACAAAAGAAGAGCTTAGCTGATCCTTCTTGTTACAACTAGAAAAGTTTCTTGATCAAAATACACAAGTACATGTAAGACAATGTGGCCTTTTACCCTGGAAACCTCCTTCCTGAGGACTACCTGTCCTAACACTGAAAGGTGCTGTGTATGCTGCCAAGGAAGAAAAGTAACCATCGGTACTACCCAGCCACAGTGCCCACACAACAATGACTGACCTGGAAACATTTCCACAATGGTACAATAGTGAGACTTTCTTCTTGGGGATAATCAACAGCTATGGACGTACTCAACATGAAGGAATTCATACCAGTCTGTAAACCAAGCCAACTGCCCATGACCTTAGAGAACTGACTACTGCCATTTCCTAAGTCAATATAGTTTCTAACTCCATTCTGAATATTTGCACACATGGATAAATTTAGCTTTCACCCTGCATTAAAAATGCTTTTTCCTCACAGAAGGGAACAACTATTTCAGAGAACCACAAAACAGGTGGAAATGCAGAGAATGAATAACCGTGGGGAGTCCAGTCCCAACTAATATATTGACAACACAAACGCTGCATCAAAGATACGGGGAACATAAGATGGAGAAGAAATATTATTAGGAACAGAGGACCAGGCCATGAATTTGAGAAGGATCAGGGATACATGAGAGGAGGTGAAGGAGTGAGGGGAGGAAGAGAAATAATGTAAGTACAGTATTCATATATGAAATTCTCAAAAAATTAATAGAAATAAAAGTTATATTTTCAAAATCCCATTGAAAAGAAAATGTCAGATTCTATTTGGGATGTAAGAATAAGCAAATAAACTTAAAAGAATAGTTTCAAAAGAGGAGCAGTGAGTAGCAGAAGAACAGTGTAAATAACAGCTATAGATGCATGTACCACTGCTAAGGTGATCATGAAGAATAGATCTCTGCCACACTTTACAGCTACACAGACTCACAGATGCAGAAAGTGATGTGCTGCCCTCGATCTCCCAACCGCATCAAAGAGGAATTACAGTTAGATAATCTTAAGAATTACTTTCAGTTCTGTCTGTACAAATGTTAACAAGTGAATGGCACTTCTCAGGAAAAGCCAGTGGCCTAATATTGCTTGAAAACTGGCTTTGGATGTAATCGTCTGAATATAAGATATCTGAGATATATCTTATGTGAGATATAAGAAGTACGTTTTTATATATTTTATGGTGCTCAAAAGAGAGATGCAGGGTTTTCACTGTCTCTGATTTAATACTTCAAACAAACAGCTAGTATCCATGAGGATAGTTTTGACTAGACAGATTCAGGTAAACAGAGCCCATCTTTCCATTACCATGAACTCAAACTATGTCCAATCTGAAGTCACAGTACTTTGGAAACTATAATAACCATTTAGTGTGCTGTAGGAAATTGCAGAACTCTCTCTATAGTGACAGAAGAAAGTTATATACACCCTAGAGGGAGCTATATGGCTATGCATTCCCATGAAATACGACAAGCAGTTTTTGATACCTAAGTGCTGCTGTGTAAAGAACTACCATTTCTAAAGACCATCTATGACAACAATGAAACCTCTCCATAGCTCTTTTTCTTCCGTTTGCTCTCCAAAGGCCCTTATACTCCAAACTAAAGATACTTGTTTGCATAAAATGTGACTCTTCATACATTTCCAGCAAAAATAAGATGCATTCAGAACATGAACTCATAGAATAAGATGATATGGGCATGAAGTGTGATTCATCATTGGTTGTTTTCAAAATTCCAGCCCATTACACTGACTACCATGATAGCTATTTAAGCATGAAATGTTTGCCCTCCTTTTTATTCATATGCTTCATGGACCATTTACTTGAGCTATATAATCATTTAAAATGGAACGAAGTTTGTGGCAGAGAAAAATAAGAAGCCTCCTATGAATTCTTGAACATTGGCTTAGTATTAGGTAGATAGGAATAAACAAAAATTAAATGTGAAATTGGGGAAAGGGTTGACTTTCTAACACATACTTTTTTTTAATTAGCAGAGTGGTTTACAGACATTTAGCTCTATCCCATCACAATAAGAAAAGGTTTGCCCACAGTATTAGACTTTAGAATGACAACAAGGTTTTCATCATTTACAAGAAAGAGAAAGCTGCCTCTATCCCATCTCTGCTGCTGGCCTCAGCCACATGACACAATGATAAAAACTATGAGAAAGTAAATAAAGAGCATCAAACCCTCATCTCATAGCCACACCTGTCTATGAGACAGGATTTATTTCCCCCAACAAGCAAAAATCTGACTTGCATTGCAAATGTCAGTCTTAAGTGCCTGCTTTATATGCAAAGTGCTAGTTTAGACATCACAGAATAATAAGAACCAACTTTGTGGCCTCCAGGAACTTAATATCTAAGAGAAAGAATATCTTTAGCACAGAATAAAATATTAAAGTTCTACAAACAAATGCATGGTCTGCTAGTTATGCAGCTTTCCCAGTTATCATTTGGGTTAAGAAGCCTAATGATGAACTCCCCATGATGTTGTTGTGCAGAAGAGGTGCTTCCTGGAAGTCTCCGAGAACTACTACTTGCCTCTAGATAATTCTACTACATCCAGTGAGTATATGGGCAACACAAATTGGAAGTGTTATTTATTTATTGTTATTTGTTTATTTCTCTTCCTTCTTCTCCTTTTTCTTCTCCTCTTCCTCCTCCTTCTCTTCTCCCTCTTCTTCATCATCATCATCTTTTTTCAGGGGGAAATAATAAGGGGGAGCTAACTTGGAAAAACTGGGAAGCAGTTCAATTGGGGTACATGATATAAAATTCCCAAATAATAAATAAAAATGTCATGTTGGAGAAAAAGAAGGTAAGAATTGATAGATGTTCTTAGTTAGCCCATGTTTCTAGTACTTAGTTTAATATTTAACATGTAGAAGTGAATCAGCAAACATAAAACTAAAAACATCAGATTTTCTTAAGCCAAGATGCTACACAGTTCTTATATACATACATGTTTTCATATGCACATACACTAATTTTTCTGAAGATGTACATCCTAAGCAGATAAAATCAAGTCTTCCCTACAATAACATCTTGTCTTCTTATATCCTCACCCTAAGAAGATGTTTTTCTTTTTATATTTTTTAACCTATATCCCTTGAGTTTCTAAAATAATTAGAAACAGCTGAGATCTTAAATCAATCCTTGTCTCTAGCCTTCATTGGACACCAGCACCCTGAACACTTTGACAATTGTTATATGTGTGACCCTGTGTTTATGTATAAACTCCCACAGGAGAGTAAATAGTTGACCCAAATAGCTCATCCGTGATGTCTCTGTACCACCAGAGAGCATCCATTTACTTATTTAACATGGACTCTTAAGTACCTGGAGCTAAACCAAGTCATGTTTCCTGAATTGATTGAAAGATTCTGATAGAAGACTCATTTTCTTACCCTTGTGGGGTTTTTGTCTGTTCTAAACTGTATTGCATTTGCAATAGATGTATTGGCATCTAAGACTCTTCTAGCACTGACTGGTCCATGTATTTTCTTCCTGAGATCTTTAAGTATGGTTTTCTTCAGTGTCACGAATTTCTCAGATAATAGTACAGAGAGAGTGTATCAATGATTCTTCCTCAAAACTTATCTTACCTCAAATACTTAAAATAAGTAAAAGGCTGGACAATCACTTACTCTAGAACAGTAGTTAGCATCTACATTTGAACTCAGAATCTGTTGCATATTTCTTAGCCAACCTCAGCTGCTAGGTAGAAGATTCCTAGATGCAAAACGAAAATATCATTTTCTCCCTTGTCCCAAGAAGGTTCTGTTTGCTTTGTTCTTCATATAACTACACACAGCAAAACAAAATGTAATAAAATGAACAGATCATGATTTTCACTCATGGCTGAACACACAGTAAAATCTAAGCCAAAAAGAGTGAACCAGGAATACACACACACAAGAAATTTAATGACCCTAAGGAATCTTGTATGTAACTGGATAGTTTGTCTTACAGGCAATTCTCATGCGATCAAACATTGAAAAAGTCATTACTCAGTAAAGTTTATTTTCAAAGGCTCATGAGCCACCCTACATGTTCTACAACTGGCGTCTTCTTATACTGCAGTTTGAAGTTTCTTGTTCACAAATAATCATTCACATTTTCTCCAGAGAACCTAAAGCAGTTTTGCTCCCTCCTCGGCCAGACTGATTTTATCTCTGACAATATCACCATAATTGCAGCAAGACCATCGGAGATCACAGTGTGATAAGACTATTTCCCTTTAGTACTTCATTTCCACCACACCATGATATCTGGGCCTTACATTTCTGAGAATTGATTCCTAAGAATCACCTCATAGATTGTTAATTTCATCATAAACCAAAGCTGCTGACTCACCTAAGAGAAACCGCAGAAGAAACATTGGTAATTATATTTAAATCAACACCTGTGTGCTCACTAAACTGTCCTCCTGGATCATGCTGAAGACATTGGCACTCTGTTTTCACAATTTAAAGAACATTCTTTTAAATGCAGATCATTTGAGAGTTGGTCATCTTGCTTTCATGGCTCTCCCCAAAGTAGTTTAAAAGCAATGGATTAGGAAAATGTTTTTAACATTTAAATCAGTGAGTTTGAGACAAAAATCCAGTGTAAGCTGCTTCTACAAGTCCTTAAAGACACAAAATCTCAACAAAAGCATCAGGTCTGGTATATCTGAATTAAATGTCTCTTGGGGTCCCCAAAATAAAGACAACATTATACCCTAACAGGTCAAAAGTTCGAGCGTAAATTTCAACAATTTGAGTGATCCTTGACTTCACCGCAATTCTTTGACACTTGTCTCTTCTCATTTCTCCTTTCCCAACTCCTGTCTCTCTTATCATGGCCTCAAGGCAGTCTGTTTTGAAGGTTCTCAGCTCTTCCACACCCCTGTTGGGCAGATTTCTCTCTGCTAAAGTAGCAACAAAAAAGTAACCCTTGCCTACCAATTACTGAGTTTATTTTAGAATTTTCTACTGGATCATCCTCTAGTTAAATGTTTAAAGCTCAATTAAAATGCAAATTAACAGCAGACAGTACTGTCTTTACAGCCTCAGTGGGGCAGGAGCTTAGGCCAGTTTTATCCAAGAATACAAATTTCTGAAACTGCAATTAAATGTGCAATTATGTCCATTTTTATAGAAATCTCTATGGCCTCAAAAAGAATTAGGAACTCTCAGCTAACTCCATGCCAGGTTGGTGTATAAAGTTTGATTTGAAAGAAAAATCATCATAGAGACACCACAATTTTATAAGCTATCTTTCCTCTTATGCTGTTGAATTGATTTTTCCCAAATTAATAGACTAGGTATGTTAATAATATACCAAATGCCTGAGTGCTTCCTTGGAAAGATGATGGTTATTTGATGGTTTTTTTTTTTTTTTTTTTTTTTTTTTTTTTTTTTTTTTTTTTTTTTTTTTTTTTTTTTTTTTTTTTTTTTTTTTTTTTTTTTTTTTTTTTTTTTTTTTTTTTTTTTTTTTTTTTTTTTTTTTTTTTTTTTTTTTTTTTTTTTTTTTTTTTTTTTTTTTTTTTTTTTTTTTTAGTAATCGATTAATAAGGAAGCAATATGCTTAGATAGTAGAAAGGCAAATGCTATATAGGAAAAAGATCAACATTTGTCCATCTATGTATGAGAAGAAGCACATATCCTGACCTTAGCATAAGTATATGGAACATATGATCAGCTGATGGGGCATGTTGAGAGAGTGTGAAATTATAACAGAAAGACAAAGTCTAAAAGTGACAGAAGGTCACAGCACTAAAGGAGCTGAGTGAGAAACTCAAGATTCTAAGATATAAGGAAATAGACAATGAGGCAACACAACACCCTCATGGTTTTAAGGAAACAAAAAGTCCTCCAAAGGAGAATAAATTAATATTTGTCAAAATTTTCAAAATTAAATATCTAACAAGAAATAATGGGCAGAGTGTATTGGTTTATTAGTATGAAATAAATCATGCCTTAAAAGTTATATAACAAAGGGAAAATTTTGGTATATAATAAATGGCAAGAAAGTCTGTATACACAGAAAAAGCAAAAGTTATGATGATTTTTAAATGTTCTTTTCCTCAATATATTCACTGTTTCTAAGAAAATAAGAAAAGCAAAAATACAGATGACTAGTAAGTGCTCTAACAGCAAGACAGAGCTCTGAATATTTCCTTAAGAACAGAACATTCTGCACCATTTTGAAGGGATGTGACTTAGCATATTTTTTTTTGGTTTCTGTTGGCCCAAACAGCATCTTTAATGAGCAATGACCTAGGTATGGTTTCAGCATCTTGACATTGCCACAAACCATCTTGACATGGAGAGTCAGGCTTGATAATGCTGCTTCCAGTGCTGGACATTCTGAAGCCAGTGGAAAAGAAATTAACTCATTGCCTTCTTTTCACTATAGTTTTAAATCAATCTCACTGCAGGAATAAAATTTAACTGTGTGTCACATTATGAATGTTATCTAATATTAAGAGAACATATGTTCTACATGTTCATGGAGTTCTTTCTACAAAATAGTGACAAAGGGTGACAGTTTTCTCCATTTTTTTTTAGTTCTTTATACTGAAATCAAACAATACTTAAATGACAAATAAACACAAAAGCCAGCCATTAGAATAAGATGCACAAGAATAAACAAGAGAAAGAGGTGATTTTTTTTTTTAAGAAAGCACAGTAGGTCATGGCTAATGCCCATGGGTGCACTATGGCCATCACAAATTTCTGCTAAGCAATCCTTCTACAGACACACCAGAAGTTTTGTTTTGTTTTGTTTTCTGTATATGTATGTTTTAAATCACTTTATTCACCCATCATCTTTCATTGAAATAAAACAATACTTTTGCTTAAAATCCACTAATGAGTGAGTACTTTCCCTGCTTATTCTTCTGGGTTTGTGAGACCTCGCTCAGAAGGATATTTGAGCTCGCAAAAGAGGTGATCTTAATCCTTAAGAAAATCCTAAAGAAAACTCATAAAATAATGGCAAAAGCAGGTCCTGAGGAAATGAGTTTTCAAATTGTAATCTCGCTGGTTATTAAAAAATGCAAACCTAAACAATGAGATTCATCTAAAGATGACAAAAATAAACTTATTATATGTATGTTTAGCAAGCAAATAATGAGCCAAGTGTGTTTATGCAGAGTACAGTGGAAGAACATCTCACCTGCCTTTTCACAGCTGGTGATCTATTTTAAGTAATCCCAAGTTCAAATAAAAATGAACAGCCACAGTGAAAGCCTCTCTAAGAATAATAACTAATTAATTAATTAGTTAATTAATTAAGCAATAAAATGTCAATTTCTGACCTCCACTTGTGCCTACACAAACAAGTGTTTCCACACACAGTGTTCATACTATATTTATTGTATACACTACTCATTTAAACAGTAGAAAAAAGCCACTGTCAAACCATCATGCTGCCACATATTATCTGGATACGTTAAGTGCTGCAAGCAGACTGTTCCTTTGTACTTGTGCCCCAAATCTTTACTGATTAACTCATAGGCCATAAGACAATGGAGTATGATGAGAAACAATGGGAGAAACATGTCTTCCCAAAATCTGTAAGGATCCTCTAATAGAGTGCCTGCATTCTTTTTTTTAAATGTCATTTTATAATGATGAATTTATATAGGGCTTCAGAAATGTTAATGACCTAAAAATCCAAGTGTGAGATAATTTCAAAATAACAGGTCTAAACTTAAGCAACAGGATCTGAATTCTATCAAGGTTATATAATCAAGAAATTTACTTCCAACAAATTCCACAGTTTATAACTAACTACAAAGAAAAAATATTGACAAAGGGCTGATTACACCAAAGTTGTTCTTCTTCTCAAACAAAAGATACTTTAAATACTGAATTGTCAATGAGTACACAGAGTCTTGGTGATTTCTACCTGTTGTCCCAACAATTAGAAAGGCAGACACAGGATGACCACAAGTTCAAGGCCAGGGTGCACTCATTACTCGTGGAGATTGCATTTCAAAACAGAACAAACACCAACAAAACTTAAAAAGCAAAGACATTCAGCAACATAAAAACAAGAAGACATCTTTCATTTTTATCAGTCCTGAGATTAGTTTTTATTATGAAATCCTTGAAACACAAGACTAATTATAATTTGCCTGTCTTATGTTGCTACATGGTCAAAAGCAGAAGGAATCTTTATCAGCGCATGTAGAAGCAATATACATAGAGTAAAGGCTTGAGGAAAGACATTCAATCAAATGGACTTAAGAGGGAAGCTGGTATAGTCATCCTAATATCTAACAAAATAGACTTCAAACTAAAATCAATCAAAAGAGATTAGGAAACTCATTACATATTCAGTTCAGGAAAAATTCATCAAGATGAAATCTCAATCTTGAACATTTATGCCCCAGTACAAGGGTACCCACACATGTACAAGAAGCATTACTAAAGCTTAAATCACACATCAAACCACACACACTAATAGTGGAAGACCTCAACACCCTACTCTCATCAATGAACAGGTCTATCAGACAGAAACTTAACCAAGAAATAAAGGATCTAACAGATGTTATAACTCAAATGGACTTAATAGATATGCATATAACTTTACATCCAAACACAAAAGATTATACCTTCTTCTTAATAGGAATCTATAGCTATCTTCCTTGTGATTGTAGGGATCTTTTCTTCAGTTATAGCATCTTTCTCCTTACTCATATTCATTTTGAAGAAAATCAACTTTTCTATTTTTATCAGAAAAGATGATAGACTACTTCCTAAACTCTTTTTATTGAAGCACTACAAGACATATACTTAACACAGATGATCAGTTTACTAAAAATATTTTGTCCTGAAATACTAGACAAAAGTAGTATACCTGGACTCAGCTTTATTGTGAAATTATATTAAAAATGTGCTTTACAGTACTTTGAAGAAGTTAATGACATTAAAATTAAAATAAGTTAGCTCCAAAATAAAGAAAAATTATTCACATCAGTCTAGAGGGCTTATTAAAATAAAAAATAATGTGACTTGCATCCAGTGATGTGTGATTCCTGCCGTCCTTCTACAGCAATAGCCAAATTCAGAAGTAGAACTCCAAGTAGCATCAAACTAGTTCTCTAATAGACTGTTTAAGGCCACATACATAGTTTTAAAGCATCTTTGGTTATTTAAAAATATTGTGTCTCAGATTTTTTTATTTGTCACATTTCTATTCATTTGGCTACCTAAATTTAATCATTTTAACGTTTATCCTACATAATCTGTTCTAAACATTAAAAAGGCAAAAAAAATCATGAGACACATGCTTCTGTGTAATAAGGTACAAAAAGAAGGAGGGAGGGAGGGAGGGAGGGAGGGAGGGAGGGAGGGAGGGAGGGAGAGAGGGAGAGAGGGAGAGTAACACTTGTACTCGCATTACTCCGGAAGGCCAGACAGAAAGACTAAAGAGTTGGAGAGTTTGAGGCCAAACTGGACTGCAGAATGAGTTCATGACCATCCTAGACTATTTGTAAATCCTGTTTCTCTCTCTCCCTCTCTTTCTCTCTCTCTCTCTTTCTCTCTCTCTTTCATACACACACACACACACACACACACAGACACACAAACACACACACAAACGCAGGCATGTAGATAACACGCACTAGATGGTAGAATATATAATTCTTGGCTCTGAGGCAGTAATTTGTAAATAAGATTTCTATCATTTAGAATCTAGGAAAAGTTCTCAGAAACTTAAATTTTGTTCATTGCAAAATGAGATACAATGAATATAGTTTTGCTACAATATTTTATTACAAATAGATTTTTTTCTTTATTTTTAAATACTTATTTATTTATTTTACATTCAGACCACAGTTTCCTCCCTCTTCTTCCTCCAAGTTCCACCCCTACCTCTGCCCATCCCCCATCCACTCCTCTTCTGTTTCTATTCAGAAAAGGGCAGGCCTCCAATAGATATCAATAAAATGTGGCATATTAAGTTGCAGTAAGACTAAGAACCTTCCATCAATTAAGGCTTGCCAAGGCAACCAAGCATAAGGAGTAGGGTCCCTAACCCTGACCCTGCACAAAACTCAAATTCAAGTGGATCAAAGACCTCAACATACACCCAGCCACTTTGAACTTGATAGAAAAGAAAGTGGGAAATACACTTCTACGAATTGGCACAGGTGACCACTTCCTAAATATAACACCAGTGGCACAGACACTAAGACCAACAATCAATAAGTGGGATCTCCTGAAGCTAAGAAGCTTCTGTAAAGCCAAGGACACTGTCAATAGGACAAAACGACAGCCTACAAAATGGGAAAAGATTTTCACCAACCCTACAAATGATAGAGGACTGATCTCTAAGATATATAAAGAGCTCAAGAATCTAGAGCCCAAAACCTTGAATAACCCAATCAAAAAATGGGGTACAGATCTAAAAAGGGAATTCTCAGCAGAGGAATTATGAATGGCTGCAAGGCACCTGAAACAGTGCTCATCATCTTTAGCCATCAGAGAAATGTAAATCAAAACAACTTTGAGATACCACCTAACACCTGTTAGACTGGCTAAGATAAAAGGCACAGATGACAGCCTATGTTGGAGAGGATGTGGATCAAGGGAAACACTACTCCATTGTTGGTGGGAGTGTAAGCTTGTTCAGCCACTTTGGAATGCAATATGGCAGTTTCTCAGAAAATTGAGAATCAATCTCCCCAAGGACCCAGCAATACCACTTCTGGGTGTATACCCTAAAGATGCACAGTCACTT